>CAJVQA010002051.1:0-23149 GCA_910591915.1 Cetraspora pellucida
TTGGAAGATTATGATTGATAAGAAAAATATTATAGTAGGGAAGATCCTTGGAGTTAGATGAAGAGTTGGAATCCAAGGAATAAAAAGATGTTTCTGCAAGGTCGCTCACTGTTTTAAGCTCGGCTCGCACAGCTGTGAAAGATACTGTAGTCTTCCCAGTACATTGGGCCTGACCGTTATTAACTCAGTCTTCCGCGTAAGGGTTTATTGTTCTAATACATTGTTTGATACAAGATCTATTGGCAGTTCAATATATTTTTTTTTGAACATATTTTTTAGATTTGTACTCATATAGTTCTACAAGTTTACAATAATATGAATGACAAAGTTGCTTTCAATTTTAAAGTAAGAATATGTCTTTAATGTTTGTTTTATATTATATTTTTTATATGCAAGCTGTGTTATTGTATAAAATTTAACATTGGTGTTCATACAATTAATAATTGAACAGAAACCAAAATTCTTGGCTAGCATTCTTACTTTTTTTTTGATAAAATGATTAGTTTTTTTCTTTTATTATACATATATTGAATAATAGAACTTATCATAACAATAAAACTTGGCTCTAGACAAGTCTTATTTTAGAAAAATCTGGTCCAGAGAAACCTGACTCTGATAGCACTTGACTATGGCAAAAAAATTATGATGAAACTTAGTAGCGAAACTTAAGCCAGACTAATGACGAAGTTGATCCAACAGAATTTAATCTTATAAAACTTAACTCAGCAAAACTTGACTTGACAAAACTTAAATAATGAAACTTTATTATAAAAAACTTGCACACAGGTGAAACTTGATTACAACAGTTCTTGACTTCAATAATTGCTTAACATATACCAAACTTGGGTACAAAAAAAACTTTGCTCTATTTGTGACAAATCTTTAATTACAAAATTTTAATTGACAAGATCATCTATAGAATCGACCAGGTCAACCTTCAAATTTGCAGATCATATGAGTAGTGCTACTGTTGCAGTCACATGTAGAATATGTGTGATTATTAATTTTCTCAATATAATCTTCATATTGTTATATTTTATAGGCTAGTAGCAGTAGCATTTTTCTCACATGACCTGCAAATTTAAAGGCACCCTGGTTGATTCTCATACATGTGCAGTATAATTTTACTGGCCAATCATAATCTAACAATTAGGATCTGCAATTTGCATATCTGTAACCAATAAGATAGAACTTCTGTTATGCTTATACCAACCAAACTGTCAGAAATTGTTAAAAGAAAAAGATCCTAAAATATTATATTAGACCATCTGAATTAGTAGTTTGAAAAGTCTTATAGATTTAAAATAAGGAGCAGAAGTTAAAAAAGAAAATATTAGAATTTTAGTAAACTTTACAAGAATAAAAATAGTATAATATAGCAGTTAAACAAGTAATCTCTATAATTGCAAATATTAGATAACTATAGTATTGTGACAAATAAACAGTAAGTCTGTTGCTTCAACAGACAAGACCTCATGTAATGCTACAAAATGATGAAATAAGGCTTCAAGGCATATGATTCGATTTGGCAAGTATAAACCTTTACTTTATTTACTTTATTTAAGTTTTCCTATTTAGTAATACTCCAATTAACTACTACTAATCTATACTACTATTATTAAAGAAACTTTTGATCTTTTTTTCTCTAATTGGAATATCAAAGCTTAGTATTTTATTAAATTTTCTATTTGCTTTTTATACCATTTTACATTTACTAACAAATTTTATTTAATTTTAGTTTCTTTCTTTATTTTCTTACCATTTTATCTTTACACAGTTGTATTATTATGGGTTTCACCTAAACTAGATAAGTATTTAATTCTGTTAATTTTACTTTTATTACAACTTACTAATCCATTTCCTTAATATTTGAATTCTGCTACTCTGAAACATTGCATCCTCAATCAAATACTTTTCTGATTTGGTCATATTTATTTTGCTAGAATTGTTTGAGCATTTGTAACATGATTATGCATGTTTCACTATTGTAGGTTCAATTATGCATATTCAGTTCTAGGTCCTGATTGGTGCTTGTGCAATGTATTATAACATATAAGCTGTTACAAAATTTTTATTTGTAACAGTATATTGCATAAAACTAAGTTTGTATATGCAGAATATAAAGGTTCTAATAAGTTTTCTATTAAGAATAAACTAGTTCTAAAGGTATTGATAAGAATTACTTAAATAGGTAATATTCTGAAAATGTTCTTATGATACAAGATAAATTGCATATGCAAAAGTTTTAAATAGATAAAACCTCTAGCTGGTTTGCAAGTATAACATCTAATATAAAACTTATATAGTAATGTATAAGCAGACTACTTAAATTAGACACAAAAAATACACATATAACTAGTTGTAATTTTTAATATAAAGAAGTTTCTGAAGGCATCTGTGTTCTATAAACTTGAATAAAAATCATTTTCTAAAAACAGTAACTTGTAACTATATAAAAAAAATATTTAAAACATTAAATAATAATTATAAATTTTTTTTTATATATTATTAATAAAAAAATTACAAAGTTAAAAAAATAATTGATAATAAAAAATTTATAATTATATACATAGTGTATAAATATGGTTACATATAATCTATAATACAGTTATATACTTAATCGAATCTGCATTATTAGTTATTGGTTTATGATCGATACATGGTGCTTGTATATGTGATTCTATTGTTAAATACATTAAAAATTTTTAACTTACTATTTAAATTTTTTTTTTGTACAATTCTTGAAGCTGTTTTGTATAGTGATGCAACATTGCAATTTACACTTAAAGAATGTTAAAGCTACTCTTAATAATAATATTTTCATCTTAATGCTACTAATATATGAATATGTAATATTTTATTCTGTTTCAATATGTTATAATAAGACTATTAAACTAGTTCTTTCAATATTAATCTATATTTTTTTTTTACTTTTATAATGTGAAAACATCATACTATACAGACTATTATCAAAATCAATCAGAATAATGATGCTTGCACTTCTTTGATATCTTCTATACATGGTCATATAGTATTTTTTTGTTTTATACAATAAAGTCTTATAATTATACATATAGTTTTTATCTGAAGACCTTTTTTTTTAATGTAATCATTTGGTACATATTTAAAAATGATATTAAATTTAATCATAATAATAATCTAATACTTGTCTATATAGTATTTTTTGTCTAATATAAAATCTTACTTTTTTTATTGTTACTAATAATTATACATTATGTGATTCTTACTTGAAATTTCTTTTTAATAATACAATGACTAGATTCTTATTTGAAAAATATTATTAATATTAATCATTATAATAAAATATATATTTCTTTAATGTCTTCAGTATTTGAACATATGATATTTTTTATTTTAACAGAATAATTAGATTTTAATAACAGTTTCACATTAGAAGATTCTTACTTAAAACTTTTTTCTTAATAGTATAATAAATTAATACTTACCTGAAGAATATTATTAAAAATAATAATATTTGTATACCTCTAGTACATGATCACATAGTATTTTTTTTTTTAAATTTCTTACTGCATGGTTACTAGTAGGTTGCAGCTGGCAGCTGTTTTATTAGTTCGAATTTTTTAAGTTCACAGGACCTTCTATCAGGACCCACTTATATTTTATATTTTTATTTATATATATTTATGGTACTATCTATATATTGATTTTGTGTTCCTATTACCCCAGAATTTTATCAGTATTATTTCTAATTGGGGATTCCTTTATTCTATTATTATTCTTAGCCTTTTAATCATTGCAACCTTTTTTTGTTAGATTTATCACTATTTAAGAATCTGAGTACTAAAGATTTTTCTATTTTTATAACATGTTATTAAATGTAATTAATTAACAATTATAATCTTAACTCAGTTTTTGTCTCTCATTGAACTTGAACTAGCAACCTTGTGATTGGTAACCTGGGAGCATAACCACTTTGTTATTGACCTGCAGGTCTCACATGATATTTTTTATTTAGAGTAATAATTTTTCTTAAAAAGTATAATAACTCTATTAAAAGATTAATATAAAAACCTACAAGTCAATAGTGAAGTAGTTATGCTCTTAGGTCATCAATCACAAGGTTGCTGGTTCAAAAACTGAGTTAGGATCATGATTGTTAATTAATTATATCTGATAATGTACTACAAAAATAGAAAGATCTTTGGTACTTAGATTCTTAAATAGTAACAGACCTAACATAAGAAGGCTGTGATGATTAGGAGGCTGAAAATAATAATAGAACAAAGGAATCTTCAATTAGAAATAATTTCAGTGAAATTTCAGAATAATAGAAACACAAAATTAATATATAGATAGTATTATAAAAATATACATAAATAAATATAAAATGTAAAATATAGGCAGAATTCTGATAGAAAGTTTCATGAACTTAAAAAAATTTGAACTAATAAAGCAGCATCAGTTGTGGCTCACTAGCAACCATGCAGTAGGAAATTAAAAAAAAAAAAAGGTTAATATAACAGAATAATGATATTTTTAGTTTGTTAACATTTACTACACAAGATCATATACTATTTTATTCTTATTTATTCTAATTTCATATTATAGTTAAACTATTCTTTCTTTTAATAATATTATAATAAAATTTTTATAATATCAAATATGACCAGAGTGATAATTATGCTTCTCTAATTTCTTCACCACATAATCATGTAATTTTTTTATCCTGTTCTAATAAGGTTTTTTAACTTTATTAAAATTTTTAAGACTAAATATATATAATTATATAGAATTTACTAATACTTAAACCTAGCAATACTTAACCATTCTAATAGTATCTAAATGCTTTCTATCATCCTATTATAGTTTAACTATTTAAAACTATATTAGAAAAAATTTTTCTCTTCTATAACAAACATATTAATTGTTTTCTAAGTTTTTTTTTATTTAGTTTACTTTTTCTATATATATATATATTTTTTTATTAATTTAAATTTTTTTTTCTAATTTTCTTTTTGTTTGAAGACCTTCATTTTTATTTGTTATGTTAATTTTTTTTTCATTTCTGCATTCTTTCATATCAAACTCTTTATATTTAATTATACAAATAATTCTTGATATTATTTATATATGTACTAAAATATACATTATATATAAGTAATAAAAAGAAAAATTTTATAAATTATTTTATTCAATAAATGAAACAATTTACAAGTTTTCTTTTTTCATTACTCATTTTGATTTAAAATTTTTTTATTAGATATTGGGTTAAAACAAGATCAATTCTATAAGATTTGTAAAGATATCTCAACAACTGCCTGATTAAACTTGATGAATTTTTTTATTTGAATTTTACAAATTTGTAGAATTTAAATAAAAAAATTTATCAAATTTAGTCATATGATCGTCAAGGTATCTTCACTTAAAGTCAAAAAAAAAATCAAAACGTCTATTAAAATAGAAACCGTGTCAATTATTTTTAAAACTTTGAGCAAAGATATCTCGATGAGCATCTGATCAAACTTGATGAACTTTTTTTATTTAATTTCTAAAAGTCCATAAAATTTAAATAAATAAAAAATAACGACTTTAGTCTTGTGATCGTCAAGATATCTTCACTCAAAGTCAAAGAAAGTCAAAGAACAATCAAAACGTCTATCAAAATAGAAATCACATCAAATTATTTTTAAACTTTGAGTCAAGATATCTCGACGACCACCTGGTCAATCTCAATGAATTTTTTTTTTTTTTTGAATTCTACAGGTTCATAGAATTCAAATAAAAAAAATCATTGAGATTGACCAGGTGATTGTTGAGATATCGTTGCTTGAAGTTTGAATTTTTTTTTATTTTTCTGGGGGGTATGTAAGGTATGAATACCAGCCAGATATATATCATATATTGGTCAAAGGGCATGATATATCAGACACATGATTCATTAAATAGTATATGGGTAATTATTTTTGAACCCGGTCAAATTTTATAAATGACGTAATAACATTTTAGTCTGGATTCAAAAATAATTATCCATATATTTATTGATCACTGTTTCTGAAAAGCGGAGCCGGCAAAAACCGAAATTACAGGTTTTCGCTTTGCAATACATTTATATATTATGATTGTCTGAACTAGTTTTTAGACCAGGCCTGAACTAGTTCTCTATGGACTATTTAACATCCTCATTGTACATACCCAATATAGGTTTGCAGAAGAGGTTCCCAGATTTCCGGTTAGAATACTTTAGAACCATGATCGGAAACCAAGATACTAAAAAGTTATACTAATGAAATCATAGTTCACTCATTAAGTAAAGCTTTCCAGCTGACCCAAAAATAGTTGACTTGTATATAAGAATAGAAATCATAAAGTCATCAATTGACTAATTGACTAAACTAATTGAGAGGCACTCTTTGCAAAGACATGCCCATTAGGCATGTCCCAAAAATTTTCCGTTACCAATCTAAAAAATTTCAAATATCGTTCAAAAAGTTTTAACCATGAAACCACCTTATGTGCATTAATAAAAAGATTTCCTAATCTAAATTAATAGCACTAATCTAGCAGCAGCGAAGTTTTTTTGGCGAAATTTTTTGATTCGTATCATTTCATTGACAATCGTTTCGCTGAACGCCTCATCAGATCAGACGTATCCGAAATTTGATTCTAATCCTTGTATAACTGTTCTAGCGTTACCTGGCACGCCTAAGGTCATTTAGCATGCCATTTAGCAAATGCATGCCAGTAAAAAAAAAAAAATTTAAATATTATTAAATGTTTTTTTAACTAATCGGACTATACAAAATAATAATTTTATAATAACGGTAAAGGCATGTCATCCTAATTTTTGAGGCAGTGGCATGGCAGTAACCACTGTGTCAGGTTCCCTAGATTTCAATATCAGAAGAAACACAACAATCAAAATAATCCCAAAAATTGTTCATAGCTCAACATTTTACCTATGAAACCACCTTCTGCGCATTGACAAAAAGTTTTCCTTACGAAATTTTGGTACTAGAGGAACTCTTGCTAACCTAATTAGTAGTAAAACCTGACCCTAATCTAGCAGCGAATTTTTTAGCGAAATTTTTAAGGTTGGCAATGGCCTAAATCCGATGGATTCGACCCGGAAATTTTGGGATCCTCCTGTAAAAATTAGGTTTCAGCGGTTTTGTGCAAACTTTTAACTCTTGCCTAATAAGGTAAGTTGATTGGCTTATAATCGGGCGCAAGCACGCAATCTTCGCCACATCCTATTACGTATAAAATCATAACATCTTTAGTGAATTGTTTGTGTTTTTGACCAACTAACTCATACTAGTAACTCTCATTTTCAACTGTAAAAAGTGTATAATTGTAACAATGCTTACTAGGTTAAATATTTTAGGAATAATTGCTATAAAAAATGGTGCTTTTTCTTTTTCTTGTCCAAAATCAAAACTGAAACAAAATTTTTACTGTTTTATCGTAGTCTTAACAGTCAAGATGGACAATATGCGATAGCCCACACTACTAAGCAATCGCCTTATTTAGAATCAGTGCAAGAGAAGACCGTATCTTCGTACCCAATGTCTGAGGCTCGAATGATGATATCTTCAGTACAAGGGGCATTTTTAAAGTTTCTTATACAAATAAGTAAAGCTAAAAGGGTATTGGAAATTGGAACTTTTACAGGTTATTCAGCTTTGTGCATGGCTGAAGCTCTGCAAGGACAAGGATCCGATGCCAAAGTAGTCACGTTGGAAAATGACGATGAGTTTTTTAAGGTGGCTAAAGAGAACATAGAATCATCTGGACTCGGACATCTGATTGAGATGAAGTTTGGCGATGCGAAAGAGACGTGAGCGATAATTTTTTTTAAATATGAGTGATACCAAGGGGCTTTCAAGTTTATTATTTGAGTGAACATATGGGAGCTCGTCAATAGAATAGGAAGAGATTTTTTCTAAGTTTTTTAAATTTTAAATTAAAATATCTCAACAACTTTTAAACTAAATTTGATGATTTTTTTTTTATTTTAATTCTATACAGTTATAAAATTAAAATAAAAAAAAGTTATTAAATTTAATACAGTAGTTATTAATCTAAAATTTTAAAAAAAGTTACTGAAAACTTTTTGTTCCTTTTCTATTGACGAGCTCCATATAGAAAAACATACCGAACTCAGACATATGACACGTAAGTCACTGAACCCGATAAATAATAAAAATTTGAAAGCCAGTAATAGAATGTTCAGCGTCTAAAATAACACTAGCGATATCGATGTTACGACAACTACATAATCAAATTTGTCCGGAATTATTTTTTAATTTCATACGAATTTAGTTTGGTTGCTTTCGTAATATCACTAGTTCTCTTTTAGATGCTAGAAATAGTTGGACACTGGTGCGAAGTCTGGTTTTTTCCTTTGCATCACTCATACATTCATAATTATGAATAAACGTGATAAATAATATTTTTAAAAACTTTAGACTTTTAAATTTCGATAATTCTGTAAAATTCGACCTAGTATTTATTGGTAAGATAGAAGTTTTTTTTTTAAATAAATAAAATAATTATTATAACAATGTATCTAACTTATCGGAAATTAGATGCTGACAAAGGTGGTTATATCAATTATTATAATACTGTTCTCGAGCGAAATCTTCTTTCAGATGATGGATTTATCTTCGCTGATAATGGTTTGATAATTTTTTTTTTCATTCGTGTTATATTCATGTGGTAAATGGGTGTTAAATTTGGAAACGAATCAAGTTCCGTTAGTGTTATGATCAGGATAGAATTATATAAAATAATTCTACTAAAACTCTGAATTTAATCAAAACCCATTTGCAGCATTCATACGGATGTCGCCAAAGGAAAACCTGTCATCAGGGTTTCATGTCGACACCTATATCAAAATAGACTCTGTCTAATTATAAGATCTTTTTAACAGCTTTGTTCGACGGTTTTGTGTCACAAGTGCCCAATACAAAAGACCTTAGTCAATTTCCTGACTCGGCAAAAAATATGCATGCATTTAATGAATATGTCATTAATGACCATCGAACTACAAAGATTCTTTTACCGTGCTTTGATGGTGTCATGTTAATTCAAAAAAAGGCCTAACATGTAGGTATGACCACCAAATCAGTAACAAAGCTATTTACTGATATTATTATGATGTCTATTTAGTATTAAAAATAAAGTTCAAGCAGTAACACAGATAATTGTTCAAATGTTAAAACATGTTAAAATACATAAAATTGTTGTGCCTGAAGTTACTACTTTCATGTCCAAAATTCTAGTATGTTCAAACTCCTACTGTATAATTAAAAAATTTATTTTCTTTGATTTTTCCTTTTAATTGTTTCAGCATTATTAAATTGCCGAAATATTTTTAGCAACTTCATACAAAGTTATTTTCTGGTTCTCATAATATGAAATAAAAAAAAAGACCCGGATTTATTTATTTTGATTAAACTATCTAAAAAAGGAAAACTCGTGCCCAATGATAATACTTACTACCTGTACATATTTAAACATATAGGGTCTTTGCCTTGAAAATGACCTTATGAAATATAGTAATTACTATGTCCCGTAAGGTCGTTTTCAAGACAAAAATCCCATATTTCAGACAAATTAAGATAATCTGTTTTAATTTCCAAGTTAATATGTTTGTGTCTAAAAGAAAATATAAAATCATGTATTTTTTTTATATAAATTTATTATTAATTCTTGAGTAAACACTGCCTTCAGGCGCCTGAGGCAACGCCTGTCTCGAATTACGTATCTAACGCGCGTAGGAAAATCAAATTTCGCTCTAAGGTAAGGATGTACTAATTTTTCCCCAAGTTCCTATTGGCTGGAATTATTTGCACCAAATTACATGTCATTTTATCCTTAAAAAGTCAAGTTCAATGTCAGAATTAATAAACAATTTTATAGCAAAATCTTGCAAAGAATTTTTTTTGTTAGTACACAAAAGGTAGATAAGTGAGTCTCTTCAAAAACAAGCGATTGGTTTTTTATATAATTTTTATGTTACACCCGATCTTGTTTTCTGATTCGCTGTAGATGCATCACGTTATTAAAGGTCGTCGATTTTATCCAATTAGAAATGCGATTTACTCACGCCAATAGTAACTTGGGGGAAAATTGGTGGACAGGTGGTAGATAACCTCTGACACAATAGCATAAATCGACTTAATGTAAATTTAATACGTAATGCGTACGAAAAATTGAACCTATTTTAGTATAGCAACAATCAAAAGCTTAAATCATCCCTTTATTTTAATAATATATATTATATATATAAATATATGATATATCTTAGTACTCCACATTATAAATAATATTACATTTTAATTAAAAACCAATAAGCATCATTAACACATAACCAACTGTAATTATGGACGCCAAACCTAACACCGATCCCGGTACACCAGATTTTATAAAATCCATTGTATTAAGATACCGTACTCCCATTTCATCTTCCATCATTATAGCATTCATATTTGGAAAACCGGATACTGGTAATCCCATTGCTACGGAACAAATTAATGCAGAACCCTATATTTAAAACCCAATGATTAGTAAAAAAAATAATAATAATTTAAGGATCAAAACTTAAAGTGTAATAAACAATACAAACCATAACAAGTAAATTTGGATGTGGATCGCTCAAATGTAATCCAACCTCGGCCACAATAGGTAAAATAATTAATGCACCAACTGTATGACTAATAAATGTGGCCACAATCACAACCAATGAACCAAACAACGCCAAAGCCTGCCATACATTTAAATTACCAGAAATTGATTGAACGGACTCAGCAATGGTTTTTAATAACCCTGAATCACGTACAGCAGCACCAAGAGCTATACCACCCATTGCAAGTACAATTACAGTCCATAAGAAATTATTGAAATCTTCTTTTGTTAAAATTCCAGAACCAAAAAATGCAACTAATGGTATAACAGCTATAATTCCCATATCTCCAAAAAATGATTCAAAAACTTCAAATGTTTTTTCGGTACACCATAATGCAATAGTTATACCAGTTACTACCATTACAAATATTTGAGTTTCAGACCATGGATCTTTTGTTAATCTTATTGGATGAATAATTAATGAATTATCAGATGGTTTATAATTAAAAAGTAATAAAAGCCAAACTAAAATGTTTACAATTATACATATAGGAATAGCTACTATAAACCATTGACTCCATGTTGGAGATGGATTTATATATTCAATTGCTATTATATTTTGCGGTGATGATATGGGAGATGCCATACCACCAACATTGGATGCCAGTGCAATACCTAAAATTAAGCATCGACCAAATGAACTGTTTGGAGGTAAGTTTCGAAGAATTGGCTAATATTTAATAAAAAAAATGAATCGATTAGTTATAATTACTCTATGATCGAGTTTATAATAAATAAATAAATAAAAAAAATTAAAATATACTTGAATTAATGAAAGGCACAAAACTGGTGCAGCAACATTACTTATCCACATGCTTAAGAATGTTGCAACAAACATATTAACAAGAAGAACAATGCTTGGTCGTGTTCCAGCTTTTGACAACAAAAATGTAGCCATCACTTTTGCAATATGATATTTACTTAATGCAGCAGCAATTGCAAAGCCACCTAAAAGTAACATTATAACTGGTGAAAACATTGCTGAAAAAATATGGTGTGCTGTTCTAGTTGCAATTGGAATTTTTTTTGATACATCAGAAGATAGTACATCTGAAGGTAGTACACGTAAACACACAACTAGTAATGGAACTAAAAGCGACGTGACAAAAAGAGGCATAACCTAACATATAAAAATGTAATTCGGGTAAATTAAAAATATAGTTATAATTTTTATAATATAATATCAATCTTACCTCTGTAGACCAAAGAAGACAAACGAATATCAATAAAGCAAAACAATTTCGTTGTTCCGGTTTCGTAAATAAATTTATATTCAATAAGAATAAAAATACCATGATACAAAATGACAATATCAAAAACTTTTTCCAGAAAGCAGTTGAAATGGTTACCCCGCCAAAAGGCGTTTTAATCTTCGCTTTAGTTTCAATTGAATGATCTATTGTTACGGGTGCTTTTATGCCTACAGCTTGAGATTTTCTTTCTAAACCAATTATATCTCTCCAGACAGTATTTCTTTCCCAAACTATGAATTCCCTTAAATGGGTTTTAAGTTCACGCATAGCTTCATCCATATTTGCGTTAGTACATATATTAGCATAAATTTCTTGTACTTTTAGAATTTGTTCTTCCAGGTTTTTAAACGTTGAATCTTTAAACACATAAGCATCATTTACCACATTATTTAAATATGAAGCTTTAAGATTGCCACTGGTTATCTTGTCATATTTTTTTAGGATTTTCGAAAATCCTGTTCTATTTAATGAAACAAATGACTTGAGTTCAGATAACCAAACGAAAAGTTCAATTGTGCGCCTTTTTAAGCGTATTTTTTGTTCTTCAATAGACGGTGGTCTCCATAGAACGGGATTTCTTCGATCCAAAGGTGAATTGTAGGCAACATCAGCTCTCATGATCGGTGCATTATCATCCTCATCACTACTAACATTTGAAAAAACGGATTCTGAAGTTGACATTCTATGAAAACGAGAACTACTGGCTCTAATACTATTTCTATTAGTTCTGTCCATTGAATGATTAGACCGACTTAGAGAAAATGAATTGCTGCGGACGCTCACTGAATCTTCAAGATTTTCAAATACGGCATAATCTTGAATAAGATCGGTAACTTCTTTAAAGAGTTCATTTTCTTTAGAAAGATAAAATGTGTTAATTTTTGTAAGTTCTTTGTCAAGAGCTGGTATAAATATTGCATTTGCACGAGTTGTTAAGTCTAACAACGGAGACTCTTCGATTGCTTCAGCATCGTTTGCTTGGGCAGTAGGTGTTATTATTATTATATCTCTTTCAATCTGATAGACGAGTTTTTTGAGATTTGAGTATCTACAAAGAAAATTTGAGTCAAGGTATGTTCGATATCATAATAACCTTCAACTTTGTAAACGAAATATAATTAAATAACAAATTTCATTAAGGCATATACTGCCTTTAACATGAAGGATACGCAATATAACGATCAGCCCAGTCTGGGACAGAATTAAACTGAAGCGAGTGAGAAAATTTCATGGATGAGAATTAGATGGACTGAGCATTATATTTCAGCATTATATTTCTCATTATATTTCTACTTCGTATCCAAATTAGGAAAACGCATGAAAAAAAGGACTTAAAACTGAAGCCAATCATTATGTTTAAAAAAAAAATGTGAATGAATTCTTTGGCTCTGAGCACATGTTAATCGGAGTAATATTATGCAATTCAATTACTAAATCTGACGCTTATTGATTTTCAATACGTTACCTAAACTATTTGAACGACAAACTATATAATACATACGTATTTAATTCTTTAATACAAGTCTATATTCAGGGCTTTGTTTTAACATAAGCAGAGTTGTTATAGCCTTACGTCCAGCATTTTTAATTTGCCTAATTAGCCTTAACCTCAAGTCCAATTAGCCTTAGCCTCAAATCCAATTAGCCTTAGTATTAGGGTTCGAAGCACGGAGGCACGGACATGTCCTTTGGGGCATACCTACGGGCAGGGATGTCACGGGACAGCCTTTGGACAAAGTTTGGACATCTTGAACATTTTTAAATATTAAAATTACTCTAACGTTGTTTAAGACAATCCTATCACCATATAAAGATCACAGGAGGATTACAGTTGGTTTCAAAAAGACGTGGAAAACGATTTCCATATACCTATGTGGGGAATCGAAGAATGTGGAAATTCTGCTTAAAAATCCGATTAGTGCGGGTCTGAAAATCTGGGAAAATCTTGAATTCTCCACCGCAAGACCGGAATGTGTGACAAATTATGCATTTTGTCGATCACACACATCTGAAATGCACAAAATTCTTTAAAATTCAATGATGTTTAGGTTAACGTTTGTATTAAGGTTAAAGATATATAGTAAAATTGTTCGATTTTGAGAAATAACCGATTTTTGGAAAAAACGAACGCTTGTTTGGTCGTGTAACGTTATACCTGATATTGAAATCTGATTGGTAGTCTGGCACTAATTGCCCTTTTCACAAATTTTAGAAAACGGGTTGCGAAATAGTAAATCTGCTATGATCATCACATGAGGTGAAATCTAATAAAAAGGAAATTCTATTTCAAAAATAACCCGCCGTAATAGTTTTTATTCTCCGGTACTTATTTATACTTCTATACTATTTTTTCACATTTATTTTACTTTTTTAATTTTTAAACTATTAAAGTTACGAAAAGTAAAGAAGTTTTGTGTTTGTAAACTTTATGAAATGCGTAACTTTAATTTGAAAAAATAGTATAGAAGTATAATAAGAATCTGAGAACAAAACAATTAAGTGTGGATCGACGATCGCAGCCAGTGGTCATTTCGTCATTATCCGATCACCGATTCATATCCAATTTCTGGTTATTGTTCTCACTCTAACCTGATCTACAAAGTGATTTTGCAACTCAGGTTTCACCCTGTTCTATTTTTAATTATTAAAGCTTAGATAAGCTTTGGATACTTGAATAGTTTAATTAAAAAAAAGTTTGATATTACGCATGTACATCCTTGCCTTCAAGCATGTTGTTAAAATACTAAGTATGTTAGAAGATTTGTTAATTATAATGTTTTTAAAATTTATAGATTTTTAAAATTTTAAATCAATATTTCTTAATAAATACTTGAATAATTTTAAGAAATTTTTTTATTTTAATTTGGGTTTGAGTCAATAGAAATCAAGCAAATCAAAAATTTTTCAAAATTGAGATTTTTTAATAAAATAATAAAACAAAGTATGCTGATTATTTTTTGATTATTAATAAAATTTTGTTAGCATAATAAAATTTTGAGATATTACAGCTTTAGGTTTTTTTATGAAGTATAATTACACAAAAATTGTAGATCAGATATCACTTCGGAAATGTAAATTGATCTACTTCATATTAGTATAACTGATAACTATCACTATACATTATTTTATCTGTATGCGTAACACTACGTATACTCATAATCGTAACAGACTCATGACTTTAATTAAAGTTTAAATTAAGGGTGATCAAATACCCGATGCTTTTAAGAAAGTTATAAAGCAGGTTTTTTAATTTAATCTATTTAATACGATAGTAACTATTGAGCCAACTGTAAAGCATAAGCTTATGCTTATGTAGAAGGAACACTGACTAGAGAATAAGCTGAGTAAGAATGAAGACCCATAGAAGCTTAGATCAGTAGTGTGAACTCTGGTAATACAGCAATACAAAGTATCCGAACAAGACAAAAAAAAGGTCATGCTTGTTGGAATTCGTATGTATAGATGTATGCCTAATTTTTTTTTGAAATAAGTATTTTTAGTAAACATTTTGACACTGCTACATTTTTATATAACCCTCCAAAATAACTATATTATATGATGTATTTTGATGAAAGGAGTCCAAAAAATTTTAGCAATAATTTCAGCAATTATGAAAATTATTTTCGGTAATTATAAGAGACTAATTTTAGCAAACTAAATGTCATAATAATTTTTTGTTAAGATGAGCAATTTAGACATACATGTATATTCATATGATCGAAGGTGCCAGGTGGCAATTGAGTTCATAGTGCCAGGAATTAAGTGTAATGCAAAAAGAACATTAGTATATAAAAGCAAGAATAATTATAAAAGAAAAGTAAAGACGTATCTGTAGATAAAAATTATACCAAAAAAGACATATTAATAATTCAAAATTTTATTATGCCAATTTAACTCATTAAGTAAAAATAGTTTAACACCTAATTTTACATATGATTCTGTATCTTTTTTTATGATTTTTTGTTTTATGAAAGCATAAACGTCCTTGGATATCAAAAATGTATAGCACTGTGTCTGTGGTTAAAAAACATCTTAACACCTTATAATGAGAATTACAAAAATTATAATAAAGTTAGAAGAAACATTAAAAGAAAAAAATATACTTAAAATCAGTGATGGTATTTAGAGATGGGCAAGTTTATTATGTATTCTTATTTAATATTACTTAACATTATTTTGATTTTTTTTGCAATTAAGTAACAATAAGTCATTCTATGATAATTCTATTTTTAGTAACAAAAATTTGTATAATCTTAGCTTTCTTATCGTTATCATGTGAATAGATGTATAAGTAATAAACAAGAATTACTTAATATTGCTTAATCTTAATTAAAGGATAAGTAATAAGTAATTATTACTTAATAAATTACTTTGCCCATTATTAGAATTGAAAAAAGAGCACAAGACTTTAATTCTGCAATACTATTTTATTATAAACATTGAAACAAAAAAATTAATAGTAATAATAAGAATTAAATACAAGATAAAGGTTTGAATTAAAGTAATGTTGTTTAAACAATATAAGCACTAAAAACTTACTTATTATATTTGAAAGATTAGATCCTAATGGTTGATTATAAATCTAGCAATTACTTTGTAATATAATATTAATGGTATCCGAGATAGTGAACTAGCAATAGTATTTTTGACGTAGATGTTTTAGTGATATGGTATCTTTAGAATATATTGGTTAGATGTGAAATAATGATATAGTAATAGTGTGTAGTATGAATAATAAGGCTAGTTAGGACAATAAGGGTAATGGGAAATGAGAGTAATAAGATAGAGATAGTAAGATAATAAATAAGACTGAAAAGAAAATTAGGATGAAGATGCATTAAATAAAATTAACCAAATACTTACTGAAAATAAAGAAATCTTCTAATGTATGGAAAGTAAAAGTTGACATGTTAAAAGTTAGAAAGTTGTAGGTGGAACCTGGTAAAACAATATTAGTAATAAATAATAATAGAATACACTAAAGACACAGGAGATAACTGATTGATAATATTCAAGTAAATGTAAATAGAAGCATGAAAGGAATTACATAAAAGCATACAAGTATGTTTTAGGTATCAAAGAATCAGATTTGTATAGGTAAAATTATGCTTATAATTTATAATTTCTCTTTATAAAATGAATTAGCAGTTTATAAGTATTATTTTGGAATATCAGATTCAAAATTAATGTCTTATTATTATATTAAAATAATGTATATAGTGATAGGCGTATGTACAGTACATATTCGAAATAATGTACAGATAACCTAGATAATGCACAGATGCTTAGCTTTTTGGTAAATAAAAATGTCTATGTACAACAAGCTTATTTGTTTTGTCATTGATATTAATGTCTAACATTAAGAATTTTTTATTTAATAGTATCTTTATGGAAACACATAGCGAATTAGAAACTCTAAATGATGAATTAAATGAACTTTATGAAGTTTACCAAAAAAATAGATTAAAAGATAATAGTAACAGCAACAGTGATGATGATAATAATAACATTAATAATATTGATGAAAATATAAAGTTAGAAGAAGACCAGGAAGACATAAATAATGTTTTTACTATGAGGCAAATTGAGGAATTTAAAAAAATTTATGCATTTAAACCTGTACAAGCATCTATTAAAAAAAAAAGTAAGTTTTTAGTAAAATTGGAAAAACAAGATGATGAAGCATATTTAAAAAAATTAAAAGAAAAACAATATTGTCAAAAGAATTGTGTTATTCAAATTAACACACAAGATGCTCTTAACAGATATCGAGAAATCAAGGCAATATCTCAAGCAGAAAGTAATTTTTGTTTTTTAGGGATGATAGATGCTAGTGCAAGATTTGGAATGTTAAATAATAAAGTAACAAAAACCTATTTAACAACTAATTACAATTTCAGTAGAATGCCTGTTTGCCAAAATGCTTGGCTAATTATATATGGTATTGGATAAGCTAGATGGGAGTTATTATGTACATATTATCAACAATATGGACTAGCCCCAAAAATTCATAAATTGAGTGGATGTATTAGTAATTCTGCAATTCCGTTTGATACAATCTTATACATATTAAAATTTATTAGAAATTTTGCTAATTAACATGGTCTGCCGTCTTCAGGTAATTAAATATTATTGTTTTATTATTACAATCTGTTAATTGTTTAAATTAATTATTAGGATGAAGCTTTCAAGATAATACTAGAGAAATTATATATTTACCTGCATATGAAAGTAAATGTTTATTATTTAAACTTTATGATGGTATCGAAAATAATAAAGATTACAAAATTAGCCTTTCAAGTTTTCTTTGCATCTGGAAATTATATTTTCCAGGAATTAAATTTTTAACTATACGTAGTGATTTATATATGCTATGCAAAGATATGTGATTTAGAGCAAAATATTGGCACAAGAATGAAGTTGAAAAAAAAATACAAGAATGGAATGAACATTACAGATAGGCTCAACTAGAGTGAGAATATTATAGGTTTTATATTTTCTATAATTTATACTTAAATTAGCTAAAGCTATCCAAAATTATACAATTAGTTTTTATATCCTACTCGCGTCAGTGAAGTAGTGTTTGTAAATTTTTTTTTTTATATAGTTAACCAATAGAATTCTATATAGTGAAACAAAAGTGTATAGTTTAGTGCTTGAACCCGAATAGGCACTACCTGGCTCATTCACAGGTTAACAAAGATAGATAAATTTATTCGTCTCTTATAGATAAGCTCAGCATCATTATATGTATCATATTTAATAAAAAAAATTGATTTAACTATTTATATATTACAAGTTTTTAATTCAGTTAAAAGTTGACTTTAACTATTTATCAGTAAAATTAGCTTGAAACATATCAGTATGATTTCTTGAAAGTTAATTCTTTACCTAACACCACATCTTCTAACAGACTATTTCATTTATAGCACATTTTTTCAACAAAACATATTTTTAGGCATTTTCTTTTATTATTATTTTAATTAAAAATTTTTTTTCATAAAAAAAAGCTGTGCACTCATGTTATAGATTACCATTCTGTGATATGAAAACCAATTATATAATTTTATATAGACTAATTATATTTAGAAAATTAATATTATTAATTTTATAATTTTTAGAACATGTATTCTAAAGTCAAAGTCTGCTTTAAGAAGCTTACCCAGTTTTTTACATCCTGGTACACCAAATTTACTCGATTTAGAAAATTATATTTCATGGGATTTTGCTAAATGTGTTCAAATTCCCTATTTCTTACAACAAGAAGGAACAATATACTTTAAATCGCCTTATAAAATACAGGTATTTGGTGTATGTGAGAAAGGAACTCCATGACAGGTAATTATATATATTAAAAATGTATACTCTATTCTGGTATATAGAATTATAATAGCCTAATATCCTAATATCTATGATATTGGCAAACTGGGGTTAAATATCCTTATAAACTAGACAAATTTTAAAATCGTCCAAAATACAATATAGGTATACATGTGTGCCTAAATTGCCTATCTTATAGCTGTTCTTATAAATTTTGGGACAACCAATAAAAATTTGATCTGCCGAATTTGTTAAGTTTTTGAATTCGGTACTATCGGAATTGGATTTTTAGCATTACAGTAATTTGATAACACTGAATTCAAAAACTTATTAAATTCAGCTGATCAATTTTTATTAATTGTCCCAGAATTTATGAGAACAACTATGATAAAAAAGTAATTATGGCATTTAGACAGCTGAAATTATATTTGCTGAAATTATTGTTCATAAATTATCAGCTCAAATTTAACATAAGTGTAAAAATATTAATTTCCTATATTAATTAATATTATTATATTTGTAGATTAATTACTTAATTCAAGAAAGTGAAAACGTAGAAAAAGGGGCCAATGTAGTAATTTCTCTAGTTCATAATTATTTTATAAATTATGGTATTAGTGAAAAGCATCTTGTAATACATGCTGATAATTGTGTTAGCCAAAACAAAAACAATGCTATGATTCAGTATCTTATATGGTGGGTGGTGAATGGATTGCATGAGAAAATTACTTATTGTTTTATGGTTGCCGGCCACACCAAATTTAGTCCTAATGGATTTTTTGGTCTCTTCAAATTAAAACTACGAAAATCTGAGATAGACGACTTGAATGATCTAATAAATGTGATTCAGCAATCTATATTTGATAGATATAATTAGGTAGAAACTGTTTATGATGTAAATGGAAATAGAAAAATTACTTTTTATAAGTGGTCTAAATTTTTAGATCAATTCTTTATTAAAATATCATTAATTCTTAAACAATATCAATTTATAATTACTAAAAAGAATATCAGAAAAGTAGAGATTCGAAAATCTTGTAATGACATTTCAAAAGAGATTAATATTGCTTAGGTTAATTTAATTCCTAACATAAAAAATGAATTTCCAGAAATAGTTTCAGAACATGGTATTAGTTTAGAGCAACAATGGTATTTATATGAGGAAATACGACAGCACATTCAGGATCCATCCAAGCATGATGTATATTGTTTAAAACCTAATCAACTGAAGTCGAAGAAAGCCAAGATCTCTCTACAATCTGAAGCTAGTAATCAAAATTGATAACTCAATTTTTTTATCATTTATTATAAAAAAAAATTAGTATTAAGAAAGATAACAAAGAGGCATTCATTTATTATAAAAAATCTGCAAGAATGAGAAATGTAGATGGAATAAATCCGTTGGATGTTGTTATCAAACTGGATATAGAGTCAATAAAGATAAATACAAAGCATTTAAATATTAAATATCTTCTCATTTACTTGAAATTTTAACAGCTATAATAGCCTGATTATATAAATAACAAAACATTAGTAACATGGTAAACTGACACACTAAGATTCGAATGTAGAAAAAATTGATCACGTGACTAGGCCTTAATATCTGAGTGTTAGTAGTAAAAACACTAATAAAATTAATAGTAAATAATTTTATTAATTTTATTGAATAGTGAAATAGCTGTTCAAATACTTGTATATTATTTTAAGCACATGTATTATTTAATATAAAAATAAATTTGTATTGAGATAACATCTATATGTATTATACTATAAAGTTCTGACTTGTCAATTCCTTTTATAAGTTTTATGTAAAAATGATTTGAAAACTAAAATTTTGATTTAGATCTGAATAGTATTTGTCATGTCATAAGGAATAGTAATGTTATGTTTTGAAAAATAGCTAGATGATTTAAACTTTGAAGAATGATGACAAATAAAAAAGATGCCCTAGGTACATCGTTAGTCTTGTAAAAATCTAGATACAACACTTTACAGTATATTATAGTTGTAAACTTAATAAATAACCTCAATGTAATTTAAAAGGTAGTTATAAAATAATGTCCTGTTTCAGGTATTATATTTTACACAAAATAATAAAGTTGATACAATTGATTTTTAAATAATACAGATTTTTAAACCTACTGTCACAGAATTTCTAAAAATTAAACAAGTAATATACAGAATATAGTCTATTGTTTTGTATTCTTAGAGAAATAAATTACTATCTGACAAAAGACTACAGGTATTATTTTACTTTGCTAATTTTTGTAAAAATATTATAATTTAATATCGATATGCTGAGTTAATAGAAATCAAGCAAATCTATTAAACAAATTTGCTTGATTTCTGTTGACTCAACTTTTTTTAATTTCCGATCTTCCCAATATGGCTAATTGCATTAGATTAGATCAAATCAGAACGAATATTGTTTATTAAATGTAATACAAAAACATGATTTTCTCAAAATTATAATTTTACCAATTTGCTGAATTTCTGTTAACTCACTCCCAGATACCTAGGTCTTAGTACTAGATGGACAAAAACCTTCAGATTAAAAGTCTTAGAGGTATTACCAACTATGCTGTCAAAACAAAACAGAAAAAAAGATATTAGACTGATCTAATATACTAATAGACTGGTCATAGTCCTATATAGACTATTTGGATTAGAAGTTTGGCAAAATTCAGAGATATACTAAAGTACCAGAGTTATGCTATAAACTAGATAATAGAGTCTGAATGAACTCTACAAGGGCATAGCAGTTTAATGGTTATGTTTTGATCACAAGTGTTGGTTCTGTTATAGCAATATCTAAGTCAGTTGTAAAAATAAGTACAGAAGGTTTTGAGAAATTTATCTTAAAGATAAATTAGTTCTAAAATTGAAGTGATGATCTGGATATTTGGGTATGACTCAGTGAGTTAATAAAGGTTATAGATTCAGAGAATTTAAACTAAAACATTCAAGCAAAGATGTTAGATATAACAATTAATAGAGAACCTTTAGGTGAACTCTTTAAATAAATAATATAGAAAAGTTATATGTATAACTAATTGTATGTTCTCTTGTAATAGTTCATTAAATTACAATACCAATAAGTGATTAATAAAATCAAAAGACTAAAAAGGTCACCTTAACATTCAAAAAAAAAAAAATTTGACAAGTATAAGATTTAAAATATTAATTAAAATTTTTATAAAAATTAAAATATAAATACTAATTGATAGATTATATTTATAAACTAGGTCTATTAAGAATTTGAGTTTTTGTACTATTATAGTTTTTAATATATTGTGAGCTCTAAAATCAGTTATACATTATCACAGTCATATATAACTGATCATTAGAATTAGGTTTTACTTCTTACTTGAATAATTAGTTATATAAAAAATAAAATTTATTTTACTTTTCTTATTTTTATTAATTTTGTTATATTTATTATATTTATTACTTTGAGTAGATCAACAGTATATAGGACATGGGGTGTGTGACCTAGTGAAGTAGATAGGTTGTCAACCTCCAAATGGCAGGTCTAGAGTTCAAATCCTAGTGATGGTAAAAATTTGCAATTCTTTCTGTGTTACAGCTAACTGTCTTCTGTGATTAGTTGGGATAGAATACCTGTAACTCATGTTATACCAGCCTGACTAGAAGGTCTAGGCATTCGTGCAACCTTGTACTAAGAAACACAAACTGGTACCAGGCAGTATGAACCCAAGATAAGTCCTTAGGCTGTGTAAATCATGAGAACCAGGTAGAAGGATGGAAGCCCACTTGGAAGACCTGAGTAGAAAGGTAACCCAAACTTTTGATAGTGCTACTGTAAAGACTAAACTTATGAAACAGAGCTAGAATTTGTGAAACCAGGCAAAGAGCCAGTCTTTGAGGAGAGGCCAAATGGAACC
>CAJVQA010002052.1:0-23141 GCA_910591915.1 Cetraspora pellucida
GATATTAGAGATATATATGTAGTTACAAATGTAATTTCAAAAACTCAATAAAGTACTAGCGTGACTGCTTATAGTTTAAAAAAAAATATATATATATAGTAGTTATATAGTAATTAGTAACTTAATATAAAATTAGATTTAAATTTATAGTTAGCAAGTTAATTAATAGGTTGCATAGTAATTGAGCAAATTAATTAGTAAGTTGTATTGTAATTGAACAAGTTAATTATAATTATATAATAAGTTGTAATTAATAAGTTAGTATATAGCAAGTTATATAATAAGTAACAAGTTAGTTTTAGTAAATTATATAGTAG
This sequence comes from Cetraspora pellucida, assembly GCA_910591915.1. Lineage (NCBI taxonomy): Eukaryota > Fungi > Glomeromycota > Glomeromycetes > Diversisporales > Gigasporaceae > Cetraspora > Cetraspora pellucida. Next base: position 318 of record CAJVQA010002052.1, read on the forward strand.
TTAGCAAGTTAATATAAGAATAAAGTTAAGTTTATAGTTAGAAAATTAGTTAGTAAATTAGTGTTAATAAGTTAGCTAGCAAGTTATAAAATAATTAACATATTAGTTAGTTACTATATAACAAATACTATATTACATTGCCTTTAGTACCTAGTATAATACAATTTTTTATATAGTAAAAAATTAAAAATCACATATATTACACAATTGTTTATATTACATATTATGTATAAATAATATTGTAAAAATTTTTTTTTTTTTTTTTATAATGCCAATTGTAATACTTTATTTAATTAATACCGGATTAATACATTAGAGTTATTACATTCCATTTGTGCTACTATATTACTATATAGACACCCAACGTGACATTATATCTACACTTTCCTAAGTTAAGACTAGTACTATAGTGTTTCAACTATTGTTACTAATTAAGGTAAGGTTGTAGCCACCTTGTAATACTATATTCCCTAATTCTACCTAACTATAGTCCCCCTATCTACTTCCTGCAGTAACCCATCCCTTCTCCCAAATTGGTTGACTCCGGCGGTTTCTTGCTCTTCTTGCTACCAATTTGGTGTACACAGCCCTCCATGTATTGGTACCGATCGGCACGGCTGGATTTATCGAGATTCTGGATTATCATCTGCAGCTACCACGTACCCTTTTTGTGTACTCCCATTGTTGTAGTACTATTGTACTTCCAATTTGGTATTGCAAGGGAACCTGGAACCTTGACTTATTACGTATGAGTATAGTAACCATCAACGATGTTGTGATGTATGACTATTGTCTTGCTTCTTAAGGGTTTATAGTACCTGCCTAAGATGTTTCAATTTTGGTTAGACCAATCCTTTGTCACAGATCTTCTTTGGATGCACTGCTTCACTTACCACTCTAGTTTAACTACATTAGTATTACTCTTCTAATCAAGTCTCTGCAAGTTGAGTACAAAGATGTTGGTACTGCCTCATTTTGATAGGACTTACCTGTGTAATACTTTTTAGTAGTAGAACCTTCTGTAACACTGCTGTCACATGTAATGGCTTCTCTCTGCAAAGTCGATCTCCTTCTGAGAATTCCTAATCCATCCTTGTACTTCATTTTGGGTCTTACCACAGGACTTCGCATCCAATTTGACTCCTATATTAGATTACAGAGTCAAAATCCTTGAATTTTGCCTCCAGCCCGACTTGAACCATTGACCTTATTTGTGGGGAGTTGGCAGCTTAATAATTAAGCTATGAAGCCCAACCCAAGGTTAATAACTTATTAACTACTTTAAGTTATTATATCACTTTTATATATATAAAATTATTTTTATATAATTCTTATATAAAATTTTTTTTAAATTATTTTATTTAATAATATACTGTTAAAACAAATTTAGTTCTAAAATTATAAGAAATAAATATGTAATAATTTTTACAATACATTATAAAAAACTGTCATACCATACTGCCTATAACTTAAAATAAGTTAAAATCTTCTAGTAACAGTACTGATTCCATTAAAGACAAGCTATTTGCTCAATTTAAAAGATATTTGTCAAAGTAATATTACCTTAATAAGAATTAAAGTTCAATAAAAAATGTTAAAGTAATGATGTATAGGTTATAGAAAAAAGAAAAAAATAGTAATAAAAAAAGAAAAATAGTTTATGACAATGAGCAAAAGGTGTCCAAGCTGTGTTCATAATTTTTTTTTTTTTTTTGCAAATTTTCTATAAAAATAATTTAAATTCCTTCTCTTATCTTAGATAATTGTCTTGTATTATATTATATAAAAAAATCTAAATTATCTTTTAATCTTTGTATTCACTCTAAAATTAAATAAAAATATTTAAATTAATATAGGTTTAAATAAATAAATCAAAAATAAATAAATAGTACATTTCTTTAACTTATATTATATTACATTTAAATTTTTAGTAAATTCTCAAAAGTTACTTTTAACCTGTATTCAATTGAAACTGCCTCACCTGCTTTTAAGTAACTTACACAATGTTAACATTTCTGAAATGACAATTTGTCACATTTCTTCTTGTTCTAGTAGTGTCATTCTCAATATTAAACCCTATAACAATACTTTAATAAATACATACTATGACTATTATATAATCAACTTAATAATTTCTAAAAAAAATTGCAAATCAAATATAGTATGCATAATGGTAAAGATTAATAAAACTGATTATTAATTTATTAATTTATAGCAAGAACCTTCTACAAATATATATTCTCAATACCAGAAGATATTTATAACTTCTAAAATAAAAAATTAGATTAAATATAGTATAATGTAATAATTTGAACCAATTGAACTATAATTGGTTAACTAATCTGAATCAAATAAATTTTAGATAATCAGTTAAGTAAAATTTTTAATCAATTAATCTGTACAACCAATTAATGATCAGTAATCAAATGAAAGAATCAATATTGTATAACATAAAAAATAAGTAAGAATTTTGAAAAGTTTTAAAAAGGAAATAAATAAACATAAAAGGTAAACAACATGAAGACAAAAATTTGAGTAAAGGTCTGTGACTTTCTGAATGTAAAGTGTGAAGTAATCTTAACCAGTTGAAATTGGTTGACATGAAATATTTCAATTCAGTTAACCAATTAAAAAATTTTTTCTTGATTCAAATCACTAAAGAATTAATAAAATTTATTAATCCATTGATTTAACAATAAGGGTCTTCTACGTACAGTACGTATATTATATTTGATTAAAAATGTAATTCTTTTTTTATTTTCCTTATGACTATTTCGCCAAAATACTTTATACATATATTACATATAAATTTATCATTTCGCCGTAGGCTTCGTCATTCATCATAAGTTGCGTCATACGTAAATGCGTTGCCTGAAGAAATGGCATCGTCATACGCTAATTCGGTAGTATTATTAATAAAAAAGTATATGTGGATTTTGGTAGGTATGATAGGTTTAAATAGAAACAGCATATGCCAATTTTAGCGTAAGTCGTCACGTTAATTTAAATTCCCACTCTCAGTTTATGAGTAGAAAAGTAGAACGTCTAAAGAAAGTTTGTTTATTAATAATTTAAGGTTTAACTTTATTGATAACTTTATTAATGAATGTTAAATTTTATGTTAAGCTACATAATTTATAATTACATTTTGTTAAAATTAGCAATTGTATTATATACAATTTATTGTACTATTTTAATACTTGTATTATTTGATCTTATAGTAAAATTAATATTGTTATAACAAATATTTAATTCTTTCAGCATAGTGTTTTTGCAAAGTGCATCTGCTAATGCTTTTCCCCCTTTTGGTCCAAGATTATTAGAATTAAGATCCAAAGCAATCAGCGAGATGTTTTTGCAAAGTGTATCTGCAAATGCCTTTCCTACTTCTGATCCAAGGTTATTGGAACTAAGAAATAAAGAAGTTAAGGTGGTGTTCTTACAAAGAGCACCTGCTAATGCTACTCCTACTTCCGATCTAAGTTGATTCCAACGAAGACGTAAAGAAGTTAATGTAGTGTTTATGCAAAGTGCGTCTGCTAATGCCTTGCCTCCTTCTGGTCCAATATTATTATCACTAAGACCTAAATCCTTCAATGTGGTATTTATACAAAGTGCATTAGCTAATGCTTTTCCTCCTTCTAAACTGAGATTATTCCTGTAAAGATCCAAAGAAGTCAACGAGGTATTCTTGGAAAGTGCATGTGCTAATGCTTTCCCCGCTTCTGATCCAATATTATTCCTTTGAAGATCTAAAAAGTTCAGCGTGGTGTTCCTGCAAAGTGCATCTGCTAATGCTTTAACACCTTCTAATCCAAAGTCATTCAATTTAAGATCCAAATGTTTAATTGAGATATTTTTACAAAGTGCATTTGCTAATGCGTTTCCAACATCTGATCCGAAATTATTATTACCAAGATCTAATGATGTTAGTGTGGAGTTTTTGCAAAGTGCATCAGCCAATGCTTTCCCTCCTTCTGATCCAAAACTATTATGCTCAAGAACCAAAGAAGTTAGCGTGGTGTTCCTGCAAAGTGCACCCGCTAATGCATTTCCTCCTTCTGATCCAAGATTGTTATAACTAATAACCAAGGAAGTTAGCGTGCTGTTCTTGTAGAGTGCATCAGCAAGTGCTTTTCCTCCTTTTGATCCAAGATTATTAAAACTGATATCCAAAGAAGTTAACGTGGTGTTCTTGCCAAGCGCATCTGTTAATGTATTTATCTCTTCTGATCCAAGATTATTATGTCGTAGATTCAAAGAAGTCAATGTGAAGTTCTTGCAAAGAACATCAACCAATGCTATTCCTCCTTCTGATCTAAGGTTATAATGTTGGAGATTCAAAGAAAACAGCGTGGTATTCTTGCAGAGTGCATTTGTTAACGTTGATTTATTAAAAGTATTGGTAAGCGTTAAATATTTAAGATTTTTACTTGCTCGCAGAAACATTTCCACTAAAGCGCATCTAATAGCATTGTAAAGTATATCTTTTCGGAAGTATTTTACATTATAACCTTCATTTTGGACCCAATTTATAACTCCATCATCAAAATAAGAACCAACAGATGTAGTATAACTTTCGTACTGAAATAATGGCCTTGGATAATTTGGAAGAATAATTCTAAAGGGGATCAATAAAGCTTGTTCTTCAATATTTAATGCTAAAAGATATATTTTTATAAGTCTATAATCATCGAAATAATTTGTAGGTTCACTCCATAATATTGGTATAACATTCCTACACCATTGACGGTTTACAAGAAGTGATGAAAATAGGCTTTTATGATCAGTTCGAAAATTATTAAATATTTCAAAAAAACATTCGTTTGGTAACATTAACATTTTGTAAGAAAATAATTATGAATTTAGAGTATATCGGATTTTACTCTCATTATATAACAATGGAAAATGTTGTGAAACGTTGTAATCTAACCTGTTTCAGGTTTTGTCGTTCAAAATTTTGCCTAAGAAATTACTTTTGTGCTTTAATCATAATGTTAATATATAATCTCGCTTATGTTAACATATAATCTCGCTTAGACTTAACTTTAATCCTAATTTAGTCTTAAACTGACAACCAGAACAATTAAATTTCATGACTAGACGTAATTTAGCATGATCAGAACATTCAAAACAAACATTCGTTTTGTCAAAATCGCCTAAAATTAAAATTTTAGTCTATGAAACTGCCTTTCATGCATTAATAAAAAAATTTCCTTGCTAATTTGGCACAAATAATATCTTCAAACCCTAAAATACGACAAGTTCCTAACTCTAACCTAGAGGGCACGAAAGTTTTATTATGGAATGGTTGAAATTTTTTGAAGTGACGATTAGTGTTACAAATCGTCAATCGATTAGTTGGTCATTATTGTTTCAGTTGGTTGCAACCAATCGATTAAGTAAATAAAAAATTTTTTAATTGAGTCTTTGCAATTAATCAATTAATTCTTTAGTCAATTATTTGCAACTAATTGATTAATTGGTGAAGCAATTAGTTGGTGTCTAAATAAGTTCAGCTAATTAATTGTCAACTAACAAACTAATTGATTATTTTGATTCTGATTTGTATTACTAGTTATGATATGTTATCTTAAGTTTTTTTTTGTTTTTTGTTTTCATTTCTCTTTAAGTTAATTATTTTTTTTTGTTATGTTCTTTTTTTTCTTTTCTGTTTGTTGTTTTTGATAAATAATAAGTTCTTTTTATTTGAAGGTTTTTTTTTCATCTTACAAAAAGTTAATAATCTCTTTATTCATATTTGTATTTTCAATTATGATATTTTTTAAAAATACTAAAAAGGTCCTACTTGTTTATTATTCATCTTTTTAATTTTTTTAATATTTCTTATAAAATATTTTGATATTGATTTGTTTTTTATCTAATTTTTACAAATTCTTTTATATTTTTCTTGATATTTTTTGTTCTCTTTTCTTGATCTTGTTTTTATTGGTTATTTGAAGTTTTTTATTTCTGTATTATATTCTTTCTATTTTGTATCTTATAAATGGACTTATTCTTTTTTTTTAGATTTATTTTTTTCTTTAGTTTTTAATATAATATACAGTTGTAATATCTTATTAGGATACTATTTATTTTTTGAAATCTATATCAGTTCTAAAGATGATTGTTTCTATATATCTTAAATTTTTATTTTTGTTTAGAAGAATATGTATTATTTTAGTTTTTCTATTTCTTAAATATCTTAATAACAATGTCATAATGACATAGTAAAGTAGTCATATTATTACTTTCAAGTAGTAGATATAAAATTCTAATTCTAGTTTTAATAAAAATTTGAAACTTTTTCTGAATTATGGTTAACTATCTTCTTCTATTGGTTGAAATAAGATACCTATTACCTGTATTATACTAGCATAACAGGAAGGTTATATTATATTTGTACAACATTCTGTTGTATAAAAAAATACAAACTAATACTATGTAATATAAAGTTGTAATAAGTTCTTGAGTTATGTAAATTATAGAAACTAAAAAAATAAAAGCTTACTTAAAATATCTAAATAATAAAGTAATTTTAACTTTTAATGTTACTAATATAAAGATTAAACTTAGAAAAAAACCAGATTTTGTAAAGTTAAAAAATATATTATCTTTGGAAAGAGGTTATTGTAATTAGTCAGATTATCAGAACCCTTCAGAAAAAAGATTACATTCTAAAAAATATGTAAATTAAAGATATAGTTGTATCTATTTTTCTGAGTCATCTGATTCAGAATCTTGGTAGAACTTGAATTAAATGCCAAAGTAATAAAAATATATTATAAAGTAAGTATCAGAGTTGAAGTAAACTCTACAAAGTTATAGTAATTTAAGGTAAGACCTGATTGCAAGTATTGGTTTCAATTATAGTATTATTAAATTAGCTAAAAATAAGATATAGAAGATTCTAGAAAATTTAGTACAAGGTCAAAGGTTCTCTATATAAGTGAACTACCTTAAAGACTTACCATATTTTTACTAGTATCAACTAGGTTAATTAATATAAGTTTTATAAATTTTATAATTTTATTAAATTTATTTAATTAAATAAACTTAGTAAATTTAGTAAATTAAATTGATTTAATAATTAAATTTAATTTACAAATAATAGCAATATAAAAACTATAAAAAAAGAAATTTGAAATTTAAAAATTTTTTATATTTAAAAAATATTTGTTTTTAAATAAATAGTTTTAAATATGCTTTTCTTAAAGTTTTTTTCACTTTGTTTTGTTAGTATATTTTATTAGTTACTATATTCTATACAAATCTAAGTTTTATATTACATTTTGTAATTATTTTCATAAGCAACTGCCTATGCCAGTTGTTAAAACTAAAGTTATATTATGTTATTTAATTATTATTTTGCAATAAAATATTACAAATCTAATAACATCTTATAAAAATAACAAAAAACAAAAAATCCATACTAAAAGAAATTAAAAATAGAACTTTTACAAAAATTAACTCTTCTTTAATGTCTTCTTTAATTTCTTTTTATCACAATGATCTTAAAATATGGTTTTTATTATGATAATTGCAAATTTTAAATTCCGTATTTATTATAAATATTTGTAATCTTGCCATGATTTATGCAAATTACTCAGCATTATAAATATTATTTACTTGAATATTTGATTTATATTTTTGGCTACATCGGAAAATGCCTTATAAATAGAAAATTATATTATTTCTTTATAATAAATATAAAGAAACTTTATTAATCTATATTTAAGATAAGTCATTAAATCTTATGAAGATTGCAATTTAACTTTAATTTGTTTACAAGTAAGCATGATAAAAATTCGTTAATTTAAAATTTTAACAATCATTTTACGAGCAGAAAAGTAAAAACTCTAAAGAAAATTTGTTTTTTGATGATTTAAATTTTTAACTTTATTTGATAGCTTTATTGATGAATATTAAATTTTATATTAAGCTACATAATTTGTAACTTCACTTCGTCAACATTTACGGTTGTACTATATACAGTTTAATGTACTATTTCAATATTTGGATTATTAGATTCTATGAAATTAATATTATTACGGTTAACCCACAATTTTTCAAGCGTAGTGTTCTTGCAAAGTGCATCTTCTAATGCTTTTCCTCCTATTGGTCCAAGATTATTATTGCTAAGAGCCAAAGAAATCAGTGTGATATTCTTGCAAAGTGCATCTGCAAATGCTTTTCCTACTTCCGGTCCAAGTTGATTGCAACAAAGACTTACTGAAGTTAATGTGGTATTCATGCAAAGCGCGTCTGCTACTGCTTTGCCTCCTTCTGATCCAAGTTTATTCTTACTTAAACTCAATTCTTTCAATGAGATGTTTTTCCAAAGTGCATTAGCTATTGCTTTCCCTCCTGTTGGTCCAAGTTCATTACCATAAAGGTCCAAAGAAGTCAACGCGATATTCTTGTAAAATGCATCTGCTAATGCTTTTCCTTCATCTGATCCAAGATTATTATTACTAAGACACAAATTTTTCAATGTGTTATTCTTACAAAGTGCGTTTGCTAGTTTTTTGCCGACGTTTGGTCTAAGGTTATTATTGCTAAGAACCAAAGTAGTTAGCGTGGAGTTTTTGCAAAGTGCATCAGCCAATGCTTTTCCTCCTTCTGATCCAAGTTTATTATTATGAAGATTCAAAGAATTCAGAGTAGTGTTCTTGCAAAGTGCATCCGCTAATGCTTTTCCCTCTTCTGATCCAAGATTATTTTGTTCAAGAATCAAAGAAGTCAGCGCGGTGTTCTTACAAAGAGCATTTGCTAATGCTTTTCCCCCTTCTGATCTAAGATTATCATATTTAATAACCAAGGAAGTTACCGTGCTGTTCTTGCAAAGTGCATTAGCAAGTACTGTTACTCCTTCTGATCCAAGGTTATTTTGTTGGAGATTCAAAGAACACAGTGTGGTATTCTTGCAAAGTATATTTGTTAACGTTGATTTATTAACAGCACTAGTAAGCATTAAATATTTAAGATTTTTACTTGCACGCAAAAACATTTCCACTAAAGAGCATCTGATAGCATTATAAAGTTCATCATTTTGAAAGTTTTTTTTTACATTATATCCTTCATTTTGGAGCCAATTTCTGATTCCATCATCAAAACAACAACCAACAGTTGTAGTATAACTTTCATACTGAAATAATGGCCTTGGATAATTTGGAAGAATAATTCTAAAGGGAATCAATAAAGCTTGTTCTTCAATATTTAATGCTAAAAGATATATTTTTATAAGTCTTTTATCACTAAAATTATTTGTAGGTACACTCCATAATATTGGTACAATGATTCTACACCATTGACGGTTTACAAGAAGGCATGTAAATAAACTTTTATAATCAATTAGAACATTTTTTCGAAAATTGTTAAATATTTCAAAAAGACATTCGTTTGGTAACATTAACATTTTGAAATTATATGAATTTAGTGTACGTATACAGTAATGGTAAGAAATCAGATTTTTTTCACTGTTATATAACCAATAAAAATGTTGTGAAACGTTGTAATCAGGGCATGCACAAATCACACGTGCAAGTGTTGTAGTGACGCGGTCGAATCGGCGAGTCAGTCGCTTCCTAATCGGATATGTCGTGTAACCTACAAATCGAAGAGGCGTGTTATATTTGGCGAGTGGTTAGTTTATGATTGTAGGTATGGCTTTTATTATTTAATGAAAGCAGGATAATTTTATTAAGAGGCAAATTTTATTTTGGTCACGAACAGAGAACGTCTTCTTCGTAGGGCTCGAAACCTTTATTATATACTTTCGTTTACATAAGGCATGTTATACACTCTATTCGTGATATAGTGATATAGCACTCATAATTGTTATCCCTCATATACTAATTATAATGTTTATGTCAATGATACTGATTAAATTGTTTATACTGATTATTTATAATTATACACTGTATCCCACTGATCCCCCTTATTACACTGATATCCGATATAGCGGATACAGCGAATACACCGGTTAACCCATTTTAGGTAGGTGATCGACATAGCTGTTAATTCGTTACTGCGCCACACCGATCACCTGCGAGTTTCCGACGCCACCACCCTACCGCTCACAGTAGTACCCGAAAACGAAGTGCCGGGTCATGTGACTTCCGAAGCATCCGGTATGATATCTAAAAATCAAGACAACATATAAATAAAAGTAAAATTTTGCAAGAAAATTTTTTAATTAGAGCGCAGAAGGCGATTTAATAAGTAAAATTTTGCAAGAAAATTTTTTAATTAGAGCGCAGAAGGCGATTTAATAAGCAAAATTTTGAGCTATTTGCAATTTTTTGAAAAAACTTTGTTGTTTTCGCAAAATTCAGAGTCGGAAATCACATGATCAGATACTTCGTTTTCGCCATGGCTAGGGTACTTATATTGAACCCAGTGATATCTTCGTGTTAATCATATCACATGGTAAATCATTCTTCCTAAGTTAGGGTTCGTGTTTGGATAGGTGATAGTAAATGCCGATTTTGTTAGTGCTAGTAAACAAATGATGTAATTGCATGATTTTACGCGATGTGATTATAACTGGGTTCAGCGATCCCAAAATATAAGCAGTAACATGAAGTATAGAGAGAATAAATTTATAAATGAGAATTTCTATTTGTACACTAGTCTATGAAACACATGTATCTATATACTTAAATTTTATCCTTCTGGGCTCCGACAAAAAAATCCTATTTTACACTACGTGTACGTTGTGGGACCCGAATGGACCCTGGTCACTTGGGTCCATTACTAAATTAGGAAACAGGTTGATTGCCGCATGCGACGCATGTGTCGAATGCGACAGATAGCAGCGATCAGTTAGAAGGGAAATATCAGTAGGATACGACTGATCAGTGGCATCAGAGATATCAGTTGTATCTAGGGATGGGTTCGGTCACGAACGGTCACAATCATTCATAGTCAATTTTCTAACTACTGAGATGATTTTTACTTTTGAGCTTTTAATTAAAGTTGTTCAGAATTAAATTCTGATCATCCCATATTATGTGTGGAAAGAACGATACCTTCTCTGGAACTCGGAATTTCGAAATATGTTATTGCTATGACCGGTTATTAACCGTCGGTTAATAACCGGTCATGGCAGTAGCATATTTTGAAATTCCGAGTTCCAGAGAATGTATCGTTCTTTCCACATATAACATGGGATGATCAGAATTTAATTCTGAACAACTTTAATTAAAAGATCAAAAGTAAAAAATCATTTCAGTATTTAGCAAATTAACTATGAATGATTGTGACCGTTCGTGACCGAACCCATCCCTAGTCGCACCTCAACTAAGTGTAACCCGTCGGGACCATACGTAGTAAAAAAAATTGAAATTTTGCACTTAGTGAGGATTTGCACTTATAGAGAATAAAATATATAGGGCTCTTATAAGTTGGTTCCAAACCATATCATGCATTTAGAAAGGTTTCATATAGTACTTGCACTTTGGGTGTGCACTTAGGAGGGTGCGATTGTATAAGCACATCGCAGTATACAAGATATACATTTATCTAGCTATTTAATTTATATTTTTGTTTTCCTCTAAATTTTATTTCTGCTTTTACTCCAGTCGGAAGATGTTCCCATCGATAGGAAATAATGTATTTCTTTTATAAATGTATAAAGAACCTTTATTAATCTTTATTAAGATAAGTCATTAAAGTTCATGATTATTTACTATTTAACTTTATTTTGTTTACTTATCTGCTATTTAATTTATTACATTAATTAATTCATGTAAATATAATAAAAATTTGTTAATTGAATTTCTTACTCTCATTTTACGAGTTGAAAAGTAGAACGCTTAAAGAAATTTGTTTATCGATAATTTAAGTTTTTTAATTTTATTGATGACATTATTGACGAATTGTTAAATTTTTACATTCACAACTACGTTTAGTACATTTACATATGTACAATTGTAATATTTGGATTGCTAGATTTTATAGTGAAATTAATATTATTAAAACTAATATTCAATACTCTCAATGAAGTATTCTCGCAAAGCGCATCCGCTAATGCTTTTCCTCCTTCTAATCCAAGATTATTATTATTAAGATCCAAAGAAATCAACGTGGTGTTCTTGCAAAGTGAATCTGCTAATGCTTTTCCTCCTTTTGGTCCAAGATTATTTGAACTAAGAAATAAATAAGTTAAGGTGGTGTTCATGCAAAGAGCATCTGCTAATGCAATTCCCATTTCTGATCCAAGTTGGTTCCGACGAAGATTTAAAGAAGTCAGTGTGGTGTTCATGCAAAGTGCGTTTGCTAATGCTTTGCCTCCTTCTGATCCAAGATTATTGTCACTCAGACCCAATTCTTTCAATGAGGTATTTACACAAAGTGCATTAGCTAATGCTTTTCCTCCTTCAGAACTAAGATTATTTACGTAAAGAATCAAAGAAGTCAACGTGGTATTCTTGCAAAGTGCATCTGCCAATGCTTTACCTCCTTCTGATTCAAGATTATTCTTTTGAATATTTAAAGAAGTCAGTGTGGTATTTTTGCAAAGTGCATCTGCTAATGCTTTTCCTCCTTCTGATCCGAGATTATTAGATTGAAGATCCAAAGAAGTTAATGTAATATTTTCGCAAAGTGCATCTGCTAAAGCTTTTCCTCCTTCTGGTCCGAGATTATTAGATTGAAGATCTAAATAAGTCAGCGTGGCGTTTCTGCAAAGTGCATCAGCCAATACTTTTCCTCCTTCTGATCCTAGATTATTATAACTAAGATCCAAAGAAGTTAATGTAGTATTCTTGTAAAGTGCATTAGCTAATGCTTTTCCTCCTTCTGATCCAAGATCATTGGATTGAATATCTAAAGAAGTTAGAGTGGAATTCTTGCAAAGTGCGCCTGCTAATTCTTTTCCTCCTTCTGATCCAAGTTGATTATTATAAAGATTCAAAACTTTCAATGTAGTGTTTTCGCAAAGTGCATTAAAAAATGCTTTTCCTCCTTCTAATCCAAGATTATTATAATTAAGATCTAAAGAAGTTAGCGTGGTGTTCTTGCGAAATGCAGCTGCAAGTGATTTTCCACCTTCTGATCCAAGATCATTATAACTAATAACCAAAGAAGTTAACGTGATGTTGCAAAATGCATTAGCAAGTGTTTTTCCACCTTCTGATCCAAGATTATTAAAACTAATATCCAAAGAAGTTAGCGTGGAGTTCTTGCCAAGTACATCAGCCAATGCTATTCTTTCTTCTGAACTAAGTTTGTTATTTTTGAGATCCAAAGAAAACAGCGTGGTATTCTTACAAAGTGTATCTGTCAACATCGTTTTATTCATAGTCTTGTCAAGTGTTAAGTATTTAAGATTTTTACTTGCTCGCAGAAACATTAAAACTAAAGAGCAATTGACAGCACCTGAAAGTATAACATTTTCAAAAGAATTTACACTGTGTCCTTCATTTTTAAGCCAACTTTCGACTCCATTATTCAAATAAGGACCAACAGATGTAGTATAACTTTCGTACTGAAATAATGGCCTCGGATAATTTGGAAGAATAATTTTAAAGGGAATTAATAAAGTTTGCTCTTCAGTATTTAATGCTAAAAGATATATTCTTATTAGCCTTTCATCACTGAAATAATTTGTAGGTTCACTCCATAATATTGGTATAATATTCCTACACCATTGACGGTTTACAAGAAGGCATGAAAATAAGCTTTTATGTTCAGTTCGGAAATTATTAAATATTTCAAAAAGAAAGTCGTTTGGTAACATCATTTAGAAAGAATAGTTATGAATTTAGAGTATAACGTAAGAAATCGGGTTTCGCCTCCGTTATATGTTCAATGGAAAACTTCGTGAAACGTTGTAATTTAATCTGTGACAGGTTTTGTCGTTCATGATCAATAAAATTATGAAAATACTTTTAATGCTGTAATAAAAAATTCCTCACTATTTTTTAGTTTTTTTTTTTTTGTGTTAAAGCGGCTATATTGCCTGTCTGTCTTTATTGGGTAATATATCATTATATAATTATATACAAAGTTTATCAACGAAAGTACAACTAGTCACACGTATAACTTTAGTCATTATCTAATTAAGGGTTCCGCCTAAGGGTTACCCACTAGCTGTTATACCTGAGATCCACTTGTGAATTCTCTATTTAAACTTTCTAATTTCAATCTCATTGCATATATACAATGCTTCTATTACCACATAGCTTTACCAGGTTAAGGCTATCTAATTATTATTTATATCAAGGTATCACCTCATTGGATGTTACCAGGTATCCATAGTCACTTAAATTTACCCTTGACACAGACTTACTAAATATGATACTAAGATTACCTCTTAGATTTATTCAATTTTTGTAGATCCTGTATCTACTAGAACTGGTTTGATGTCAGAAGTGTTCGAATTTCAGTAAGTCTATTCTTTTTCCATGATTTTCTTTTATGTTTATTGTATTACCTACTAGTATGCCTTCTCTTTATTTCTGGTATGTTCACTGTTTCTCTTGCATTGAGTATTAATTCTTTATATCAGGAAACTTTTTTTTAGAAATTTTTTTATACATCAATCTTCTAATTACATGGACTTAGTCACAGGGTTTCACATATATTTATATGTTTCTGTAGATTACAGAGTTTTACCTCCAGTTAGAATTAAATTATTGACCTTGTTTGTAGAGAGAGGAGTGTCTAGATTACTAGGTTACAGGATCCTATTCCTTCTTACTATTTTTTAGTATATAATCTCATTTAGACTTTATATTAATCTTAAATTGATAATTGGGACAATTAAAATTTCAGAACTAGACTAATGTAACATGATCAAAATTTTAAAACAAACTTTTGTTTTATCAAAAATTAATTATAGCTTAAAATTTAGTTTATGTAAGGCCATACAAACTTAATAAATCAGTACTTATAACATAAATTATCAATTCTTTTTAATAATTTTATTTTTTATTTTTTATTTTTTTTTTTTTTTAATTTGAAGTGTCAATCTTGTTTACATGTTGTTTATTAAGTACTATATAATTACAATATAATATACATAGTACATCAATGAAAGTACAACTAGTCACACATATAACTTTAGTCATTATCTAATTAAGGGTTCCGCTCACAGGTTACCTACTAGATGCCATACCTGAGACCTGCCTGTAAGTCCTCTATTTAAACTTTCTGATTTTTAATACTATTATTTATATATCTGCAATACTTATATTATCATTGTAGTGACATTTGGATTAGGGTTATCTTAGTTTCTATTTATATCAAAATATCACCTTATTGGATATTACTAAGTATTTATATTCCTTCGAATTTACTCTCGATACAAGTTTACTAAGCTGGTACTAAGATTACCACTTAGATCTGATTTAGTGTAACCTCTATCTACTAAATCAGTTTTAATACCAGAGGTGTTTGAATTTCAGTAAGTTCATTCCTTTCTCATAGTTTTCTTTTATATTCATCATATTACCTACTAGTGCATCTTCTCTCTATTTCTGGTATATTCACTGCTTCTCCTGCATTGAGTGCCAACTCTCCATATCAGAAAACTTCTTTCCAGAAACTTTCTTATATACTGATCTTCTATTCACATAGACTTAAGCCACAGAGCTTTACATATATTCATATGCTTTCGTAGATTACAGAGTTTTGCCTTCAGCTGAAATTAAACTATTGACCTTGTCTATGGAGGAAGGGGCACCTAGACCACTAGGCTATGGGACCCCATCCCTTTTAATATTTTTTGTTGTAAAGAGAGTTAGAAATAATTGTAATATATTAATTACACTAGTGCATTAAGTATCAAATTTAATTTAGTTTAATGCAGTTTTTCTTGTATATTTTCAAATAAATATTTATTCATTTATATTTATATTAATGGATTTTGAAAAAGTACAATTGCATGCTAAATTAAAGTTCATTGATTATTACTATTGTAACTATAATATACAAATAAGTAGATATATTATTAAATATGATTAATATTTTATTAACATTGTTATAAATGTTTGTAATTTATTAATTAAAATATATATATTAACTTAAATACTTTGTTACTATACTGGTTTTTGATTACATTTTTTACTTAGGTATATTTAGGCAGTAAGTTTAAATTGTCAATTACATAATAGATAATTTATTGGTTAAAATCTGGTAACTTAAAGAATTTCTTCATGTTTATTTTTTTTTATGTTAAAAATAGTTTAATGTAATAAAACTAAGTTGTAATGCTATAGTTACCAGATCCAAGTATGTAGTTTGTTTTCAATTTAAATGTTAGTTATCTAATTGTATATTAATAAATCAAAATTTATTATAATATTAATGTGTATAACTTACTAATCTAATCTGCTAAAAATATTCTTTTATATAATAAAAGTATTATTAAGTTATTTATTAATGTTTGAATTTTTTTCAAGTTAATTTTATTGAAGATTATTGCTAAATTTAATAATATTATGAGTTACAGAACTTTTACAGAGCAAAAAGTATCATAAGATGTTTTGGAGTTTTCATTATAACAGTAGTTACACAAATTTATTTATTAATATTTTTTTTTAGAAAATAATAAGGCAATATTAAATGCTAATATCTGAGCTTTTTCTTAAGAACAACTAAATAAAAATTAAATAATTTAATATTACTAGATTCAAAAAAAAATTATTTAATAGTTTTTTATATGTTTAATATCTATACATCAACTGATTCTGATCAGAAAAAATTATGTTAGCAAAAAGATTGGCTCTGTTAACCAGCTTAAGTTTTTTTTTATAATTGATTCTGGCTTATATTTTTTTGTATTAATAATATTTAATTATATATAATTTATTATAAAAAAAAACTATAAAGAACTTACAGACTGTATTGGCAAACAAAATATTCTAATTAGTTAAAATTAAAATTCATTATAAAAATTACTTGTATGCAATAAATTGTAAAAAAAAGAACTTATTAATTATACTAATAAATAAATTTTTGAATTAATATTTATAGTATACATAACATTTTATAAAAAAAAATTATCAAGAACTATTTGTTATTTTTATAAATAAATATTTAGATAGTTAGAATTAGTATTTGTTAGAGTATTTGCTTGTATGTAATATGTTGTAGAAAAAAGAACTTATAAACTATATTGACAAATAAAATATTTAGATTAGTTAAAATTAAATATTTATTAGAATATTTACATGAATTTAACAAAAATTTTTAGAATAAAAGTTTAGATTAATTTAATTATTCAACTTTAATTGATTTGATTAATCAAAATAAAAAAAAAATAGAGCAAATTATAAGTAAATATATAACTAATAACAAAAGAATAATAGAAATAAATAAATAAATAATAATGTTAATGCAACTCTTTTCATAAATCACTTATATCAAAAAACACAAAAAAATATTTAATTATTTCTCAACACTTTACTAAGTAAACCTTTACTTGACCTCTTAAGTAAAGTTGTCTAGCACACTTTTCTACTTCTAGGTAGTTGTGTTTTAAGTTCTAATAACACTTGGATACCAAGAAAAGTTTTAAAAATCATAATTTTGGTTATTGTCTATTTACTTAATATTTTACTAATTAAATTTATTATATTGCCTATTCAAAAGGTGTTCAGCTCACTGAGCCAGACATTTATATATATATTTTGTTTAAAACAGACTAAAACTCATAGAGATACAAGTGAAAAGCAAAAACAAAAACTTGTTTTTTACAGGTTTTTTCATTGCCAATTTTAGAAAAATTTGCTAGAGGCCTCAGAAATTTTACTTTTCTGGTACCCATTAGAATTTCCTAAACATTCAATCAGCTTACCTGAAGCTTAAACTTTTTTCAAACTTTTCTAATTAGTCTGAAAACCTTTAAATTAAACAAATTTTTTTAAAAAACATACTTAGAAATCTATTTTTTAAAAAAATGCTGATCTTAACAACAGTTGTACCTAATACCATTGATCTTAACTATTTTTACCAAAAGTGTTCTAAAAGCTTTGGTATTAGTATTCTTGAAGATGCAGCTAATACATTATACTCCATTCTTGCAAACAAGCAATCAAATAATTATACAATTACAGAACTTAGAGGAGGAACTAAAAGTTGTTATTACTTTAAAGCATCTGAATCTAATTCTATCATTACATGCTTTTGTGACAAATTCTACATTTACTTTATTTCAACTTCCAACCAAATTTACAAACAACATGAAGTTATTCCTATTAACAAAAAATCCAAAGATAAAAAATCCTTAGCAAACAACATCACAAATTTTACTGAATTTATTCCACCATCACCTACAGTATTACCCTCACCTACTACACACAATCACCTATATGGTAAATGCAACTTGCCTATTGTCTGCAAAGAAATGAATAATCAATATTGCTAGCAACAGATACAATTTTATACAACAATAAACCTTATTACAAAACATGTGCAAATATTTAACAACCTACTCATTTATCAAACTTCTCCTCTACATTCATCCAAAAACTCCAACAAATAATCAGTTCTTATAACCTACTAGTATCTAAATTTATTTTTATAACATCACCTATAGGTAATACTAGCAATCCAAATATTATAAACTTGAACAACAATACAATTAATAATGATAATCAATAATTACTATATACGAACAAACAATTACAACAATAACAACAATCAGATAAACAATAACAACAATTAGATAAACAACAACAACAACAGAAAACAAAACCTAATACTAACAACAATCAACAAAAAACCAAAGCCAACCCAACATTTAACTGGCTTGCCAACTTTTTTGTAACTGAAGAAATGAAAGATAAATCACAATTGTAAATTGACTTTGCAAACAAAATCTTTAATTTCCTTAAACAACATCTATTTAATTTTAATCTGAGACTGAAATCAAACCTAAAATTGGTGATTAACCAGTTCTTAAAGCTAGCTTTTACTATATAATCTGTGAAATGGCAGGAGAAAGAACCAATTTCTAGTTGTTTTTATTCAGAAAAACAATTCAAATACTGACAAAGCTATAACAATTTCTTTTGATGTCTTGAAGAAACTTTAAAAAAATTAATTCTTATCTATCCAAAAATATTTGTTTTATCTGCAACTATCCCTTCTTATGCAAGCCCAAACCAATTACAATTCTGCATTAATCTTGCATGTCTTCACCTTTATCTTACAAACAACTACCAAGCTATTGACTATATCAAATTTGCTAAAGATATTTAACTTCGACCCAAACAGTTTAGAATCTTATCTGAAGTAGTTGACTTTGATAAAGAAAAACAATATCTTACAATTAGCTCTGATAGCAAATTTAATATATATCTTAAATTTAACATTCCCAAAACACTCTTCTTACAACAACTCAATATTCCATCTCTTAAAAATGCACTTAACCACTTTAAACAATAGTTTAAATAATTTTTTTCATTATATAATTACCAATTTACCAAATCTATAGATAAAACTAAAGTCTTCAATGCACTTAAATACCAATTCTAACAAAAATTCATTTTTCATCTTAAAGAAATTATGTCTACCAAACTAAGCTTCACAAAACCTAGCAACTTACAGAAATGTTGTGATGAAGCAATTAAACACACTAATCATTATATCCTTTTCTGTACAGATACTAACTGCATCTACTTAGAAGAAGCAGAACAATCAAAAAAGGAAAAGAAGTAAACTCAACAATTTTGAAGAACTATCTCAATACTATAAACACTCTTTTCAACTTCTTAAAAGCATTTTTTAAAAATCCTATATTGACTTTCCTAAACTAGAAAATGAAATCTGACAACAATTCAAACTCAAATTCTTTTTGTTTTATAAAAACAGCAAACATAAAGCATCTTTTAACAAACAAATTCCAATTATATTACTTAACAAACTTGCAAATAATGCAGAAAACTCTGCTTATAAAGCTAATAATGTTATAACTAACTCCAAACACCACAACTACTATTTCTATCTATATTTAAATCTTTATTAAAATATCACAGCCTAAAATTACAACATAGATAAGCTTAGCAAACAACAAGCAATTGACTTTCTTATAACTAAACCTATTAGTATTAAATTTTTTACAAGAATTCTAACTTTCTATCACTCCTATTACAAAACACTTACATATTCTCAAATCACAAACTACTTCTGAGAAACAGCCTATTCTGAGGCAAACAAAATTATACAAAAAAATTCCAAATGAAATACAAAATACTATCTTTAATTACAGAGTCTTTTTTTATTGAAGAGACTCTCTTTCAATAAACTTGTCTTCTACAACCTTCATAAGTGCAGCCATTACTTTACCAAAAGATACATCTTTTTGTGTTAATAAAAAAAATGATATAAGTGGGCAAGTAGTAAAGCCTATTTATATGAAAGGCCAGGATAATGACAGTTAGACCCAATGTACAGAGCAGACTATAGTACCTTGCACAGCTGTTAGAGCTGAGTATATAGTAATTGACCCTGTAGAAGACAACTCTAAAAGAACATTTTCAACATCTTTAGCTCTCTATAATCTTAATATATATTTCAACAAATTTCTTTTTTATTATAACATACCTCTTCTTTCATAAAATCAGACTATCCAAACACTTATACAGCATATTGATAAATATAACTACAATTATAAAGTTACTTGTATTACATTCTCTATTAATTCTACTTATAGTGAAACTCATATATATCTTTCTAATGACTTACTTTTTCCTAATCATATTATCATCCTCTCTTATCTTTTTTCTAAATTTTATAATTTTCTTCTTAAATTATATTCTTCCAACTTTATTACTAACATATCAGACTTATTTCTTAATAGCACTTCATTTTAACATCTATTAACAACCAGCCACAAACCTATACCAGTCCAAACTTACATAACCTATATTTAAATATTGCTATACACAATGTTCGAAGCTTTAATACAACAACTAAAAAGAAAGCTTGGCAAAACTACTGTCTCTATAACAACATCAATATTGTATATATTACTGAAACAAAAATTGCTAACAAAACTAATCTTTAGTTTTGTAACAATCTTTTTACCTGTTTCTAAACCAACTCTAAAAACTTAGCAGAAGGCACTGCTACTATAATTCATAACCAACTCAAACCTCATATACATAATTGTCAAACATATCTTGATGAGGCTATTGCTTTAAATTTTTTCTTCAAAAGTGATATTAAACTTCATATTATAGCAGTTTATCTTTCCTTTACTAATATGCAAAAATGTAATAAAATACAAAATATAGTAATTATATGGATTCAACAAGCCTATCAACTAAACTACATCTAATTGTTCTTGAAGACTTTAACATACATAACAACATTTGTAGCTCTTTATCCAAATTTCAAATTATTAACTATTTACACCAATCTAACATATATGATCTTGGAGTACATGTTAACAACAAACACTACATATAGTCATACAATACTAGTCAAAGCTGTATTGACTACATTTGGACTGACTTATTCAATATACAGTTCTTTTTTTTTTACAGACTTGATAACAGTAATACTTCTATCCTTTCTTCTTGGACTTTTATTAATGCATATAATAAACCACAATGCTATTATACTGATATTAGTCATAGAATCTTTAACTACAAAGCTATGTCATTAGAATATTGAACAGAATTTTCTGACTGTCTTTTCTCTAATCTCAAAACACACAACACTTTGCTTAACTACAATACAAATAAGAGTATCAAAACCATCTGGCACAAAATTGAGCACTCAATTATTAATACTACAATATATTCTATTTCTAACAAAAAATTACAGAAACATATCTATAATCATCAATACTCTCCTCATGGCACCTCATTTTATTTATCACTTAAAGAACTTGGTCATTTAATCAAAATTTTGAAAGATCCCAACAACAATCTTAATATTAATCAGATTAATTTAAGAATTCAAAATATTAACTTAAGATTTCAGTACAACATTTATACCTTTACCTCTCATCAATATTTACAACTCAATCAATGGATCCAATATGTACAAGTTATTTGAAAACAACTCTACCATACTTGTTATCTTGAAAACTCTCTTTTCCTTCAACAACAAATTCAACAAGCTATTGAAAAAAGATGTAAACACTTTCTACATATCCCAAACAGACCATTAATAGCATTTTTAATTACTATAAAGCTCCTATTCACTTCTCTAATATCAAACTTCCTAACCAAATAGTTACAGATCTCAACATTATTAAACATCATATACAATCTCATTTTCATAATTGGATAGTCTATCAACAAACTAATCAAATACTCTTTAATAACTTTTGTTCTACACAATATTAACCACTATCACATATCAATACTCAATAGTATAACTCTCTTTCTTCTTCTATTACTGAAGAAGAAGTTACTTAAACTATAGCAAAGCTTTTTAATAGAAAAGCCTATAGTCCTACAAGCATTAGTTATGAAATGCTTAAACATGCTGACACTATCTGCATTAAAGCTATAACTGCTTTGTTAAACTGCTGTCTTGTTTCAGATCAAACTTTTAAACAATAGAAGAACAGCTGAATCTACCCTATTCCTAAACAAAATACATTTGATGAAGATCTTAATCTTACTCATCCAATAAGTCTTATTAAGCATATTCACAAAGTTTATACAAAAATTATTACTTTTTTTTTTTTTTATTATAGTGTGAGGCCTGGCCTTGAT
This sequence comes from Cetraspora pellucida, assembly GCA_910591915.1. Lineage (NCBI taxonomy): Eukaryota > Fungi > Glomeromycota > Glomeromycetes > Diversisporales > Gigasporaceae > Cetraspora > Cetraspora pellucida. The sequence continues at coordinate 23,003 of CAJVQA010002052.1, forward strand.
CTTTATTAAACAATTTGGTATTACATTAATTAAAATGTTTTACATAAATTATTACAGGAACTTATAGCTAGGACTAATTTATCCTTAGCCCAAAACTCTACTAGAGTAGGCTATCAGACCTCTTCTAGGTTTAGTGTTG
>CAJVQA010002053.1:0-23140 GCA_910591915.1 Cetraspora pellucida
ATGCTAATACTTTATTAAGATTTTGAAATTACATTTGCAATTATATAAATATTCTTAACAACTAAGTTTAGCATCACTTAGCCATCTTAATAATACCTAAATGCAACCTGCTGTATTATTTTAAACAGAGTAAGCTACTTGTCTAATTACTTAAAGTTTATAATAAAAGTGTTTTTTCTCTTCTGTGATAAGTTTCAAAATTGTTTTTTGTGTTTCTGTTCTGATTTGTTCTTTTTTTCTCTTATTTTCTCTTTCTTTTCCTCTATTTTTTGCTAATTTGTCTTTTTTTTACTTAATCTTAGCTTTTTTTTTTTTTTCTCTTTTTAACCTATCTGTTATTTCTACTTTTCTCTCTCATTTACTAATCTTCTTACATCAGATTCTCAATACTTGTTCATAGAATGTATTCTAGGCTGTACTTGATATTACACTTGTAAACTGCTGTTTTGACTTTATGTTTAGGAGTTTCTGTAATCAATTTTGTGTTTCTTTTAAAATCAGACCTTTAATTAGTACCTCTCTCATTCTTACTTTTTCTACTTCTATTTTATCAAAAAGCATTGTATATAACATATATGAGAGAATTCAGACTTTTTTCTTTTCTTTAAGTTTCTTTTAGGCTGTTGTAATAGTCACTTTTTGGATTCTTTTCTATAAGTTTTTTTGTTCTTTATATGCTGCTAAATATATCTATATTTTTTTGACTTTATTTTTATATATTTGGCATTCTGTTGTTATATACACATCTGTTCTTTTTTGTTAAATTCTTTTAGAGTTAGAAGTTTGTTTATTATATATTTTATAAATGCACTTTTTTTGGTACTAATTCTTCTTATTATATAGTGTATTCTTTTTTTTATTTTTAGTCTTTTTCAAAAATATGTCTAATATAAATTGTAATTTTTGATTCTGATTCTAATTCTTTAATTGCATTTGTTTTTTTCTATTTTGCTTCTAATTTTGCATTTATTATTAACTTATATAACAATCTTGTTAGTATGTCAGTTTATTTGTTTTCCCACTCTAAGCAGTACTTTATAGCTTTACAACTAACTTTTTTAATCTGTATTATCTTCTTGCTTGTTGCTTCTTTCTTTGCCAGGCTATTAGCTTTGTCATTTTATTTATTTTTACTATAACTCTTTACTTTAATTAACTCTATTTAAATATTTTTTGTTGTAATAAGGTCTCTAATCTTTATTATTCATATTGCATTTTTCTTTTTAAAGATCTTGTTTTTATCTGTTTGTTCTAAACCTTTGTTAATGTTTTTTATTGCTGCATTACTATCTGTATATATTTTTACTTGTTTTTTCTTTAGTATTATTAATATTGCTACCTATATTGCTACTAGCTCTGCTATTATTGATGTTTGTTATCCTTCTAGGCCTAGTGCTATTTTATATTTTGGCCATTCTTGTGTTTCATTCATTTGAACACATTCTATACTATTTTATTTTCAGTTGCTATATCTTCTTTGGCCTTTCTGTTTGCTGTGCTATTTGTATATATTATATACTTGTTTTTGTCTCTTATTATGTTTCTTTTTAAGACTTTTATTATTTCTTGATTAATGTTTTTGTTTAGCCTTTGCTGTCTAATAATTTCTACTTCTAACTTCTCTATTGTTCTAATGCTTTCAAGTTTTTGTTTTTCAGCTTCTGGTCTTTTCCTCTTTACTGTTTCTGTTATTTAATCTATTGTTATATTAATTTTATTATTGCCTTTTTTATTAACACATCTGGAACCATGTTAATTAGGGGTCTGCAAATGCCCATGCCAGGCATATAGACATCATGCCAGGCACTTATGCTCATGCCATGTCAATGCCTATAGGCATAAAAATGCCAGGCACTACTGTAGGCATGGGAGCTTATGCTAGGTACTATTAAAGACATAGGCACAAAATGCCAGGCACTACTAAGGCATGGGCACAAAATGCTAGGCACTACTAAGGCATGGGCATGAAGTACCAGACACAAATGCGGCACAAGTTAGGCACAAAGTGTTTAGCACAAGTGCCTAGTACAATACCTAGCACTATTAAAGATTTCCAGATTAACCTACTAATAGAAATGGTATTGGCTTAAAATAAGCCAGCTTAGCTACCACTACGGCTTTTTAGTCAAGCTGACAAAACCAGCTGAGCCAGCTCAAGTCGTATCATGTGACATGCTGTAGCATAGTAGGCTTTCTCCATGATTGAATAATAGACTAGATTTACCAATAAAATTTTTACTGTATCATAAGATGATATACACAAATTGGCCAATCACAATGGAAGCCTGCTATGCTACATGCAATAGAATTTATGCCTTTTAAAGGTTTAATCCCTATTTCTTCATAATGTTCTGGAGATGTTAGGAATAATTCTACAGATTCTTTGATTCCTTGAATTTGTTGTTCTAAATCACCAATATCTGTATATGATTCTGTAGGTGCTTTCTCAAGTTTTATAATACTAACCATTGGATCAGTATCATCTTGAAGTACACCAACAACTGACATAGTCTATTAGATTTATATAAGTGTATGAGAGTAAAAACCTGGAAACCGATTTAATGATTTACTATAATCGGTTTACAGGTTTTCACTCTTGACATCTCCTCTAGAATCAAACCCGTCTAACTGATTCAAAAGTTCTAACATAGTTTTTTAAATTTCTCTTTCATCAACTGAATTGGAATCATATTTATAATTAAATGGAATCAATTTAAAATAATAAAATAATATATACCATTTAGTTTCAATAGCATCAATTTTATCAATAAATACAATAGAAGGCGCATGTTCTTCAGCAACACAAAATAATTCGTGTACAAGTTTTGGATCATCGCCAAGATATCTTTGGATCAATTTTGAATCCATAACACACAAAAAAGTTGCAGACATTTGATTCACTACCATTTTAGCAAAAGTGTTTTACCTGCATATACAGAGATATTTACTATTGATCTTTAGATACCTTGTTGATAGAAATGTTGAATTTACCTATTCTCAGGACCCCATATAGAATAATGCAGATTTCACTTATTGGAGTCAGTCTGGTTTAAACCAGCTCACTTGAACTGGTTGGCTTAAGTCAGCTTAATCTAGCTGGCTTAAGTCAGCTAGCTTGGCTTTTTTTGAACTGAGCCAGTCAGATTAAGCCGATCCTATCCCTACTCACTTTATTGACAACTTAGTTCATGTGTGCTTAAAATAAATAGTCAAGTTAAATAATAAGGTTAAGTGATCATATTAGATAAATGATCGAAATAAGTGATTATGTTAAGGCACTCTCAAGTATTTTTCTTAATAAACCCAACAAAAGTCTGTGTAATCAGATGGCAAAATCCTTTGTTGAATATATTGGAGAAATACTTGAGAGTGCCTTAGTTAAATTATCAACTAAATGCTAAATAAAATAAGTAATCAAATAAAACACCAAATAAGTGATTGATTTAAATGCTAAATAAAATAAATAATCATGTTAAATGCCAAATAAGAGAAGTGATCAGTTAAGCGCCAAGTAAGATAAGTGATTGAGCTAAATTTCAAATAAGTATCATATTAAATGAGTATTCAAGCTAAAGCTAAATAAGCAAATTATATTAAAGATGTGATTAAGCTTATTAAATAAATATATAGGTATTAGATAAGTGATTGTATTAAAATACTAAATAGATGTTGGGTGTGCAATCGAGTTAAATGATCAATAAATAATAAATTTGAGTTAAATAAATGATATAACCGATCATATTAGGACATTCTTAATACATTTCAAATAGACTCAACAAAGGCTTTTTGTTAAATCACTAAGAAAGATACTTGAGAATGCCCTTAAATAAGTTATCGAATTAAATTTTAAACAAATGATTCAAATAATTGTATTTGATTAGTATTTGAGCCAAAATTACGCAAGTAATCATGTTATATGCTAATAAACAATTGAATTAGAGGTAAAATAAAAAATAAAGAGAAAATAAAAAAAGTATAAATAGTATAACAATTCTTTGCATATATCTTATGTCTTATATTGGTTTTTCTTTCTCTTACATTGTAATGCTTCATCAATATTGCTTTATCTACTTTCACACTTTTTAAATCGTTTTTTATCTTCTTTCTTTATATTTTGTTTTTGCTTTTACTTACCTTATATTTCTTTTCATCTTTTTTCTTAGATTGGTTTTCCTTTATATTTCTTTTTTTTTTTCTTTTTACCTTATATCGTTTTTCTCTTTATCTTATTTACTTTTTTTGAATTTTTGCTTTAATTTATAGCTGATAATGGAAAATTTGATGACATCTTCTGCTGATATTATTTCAAGTAGCTTGACAACATCTTCTGCTGATACTATTTCAAGTAGCTCAACACTAGGTGAAATTGAAACACACATAGTTGATAATATGTATTGCACTAAAGACCACTGGATAGAAATAATAAATAATGGTAAAAGATCTTGGAAATGTCTGCATTGCCAAAACTGGATGTATTCAATAAATACTAACAGAACATATTTGAAAAACATACTTTAAAATGCCCTAATACTCCACTGTTCAAGACTCAAAACAATGTATTCCAACAAATTACAAAGGATGGAATAGACAAATCAATAATTAATTTGGTTATTGGAACAGAGATATCTTTCAGTATTCTTGACAACCTGTTGTTCTATAAGATAGCTAGGAATCTCTGTTATATTACAAATTCATACAAAGTCCTACATTCAACCACAATATCATGACATCTATCTGGCAATATATTTAATTCAAGATTCGATTTTATTAAGAATATACTTGCCAAGTCTTCTGAGTGAATTTTGCTAACATGTGACAGGTGGCACTCAACTATTCATAAGTGTCATTATATTGTTATTATGAAATCATGAATTAGTGAAAATTGGAGGATCACCAACATAACATTAAGTTTTCAAAAATTGGGACAAACAGCAGAAGAAATAGTATTAGCAATAATAAACACTTTAGAAAAGTATTATATTAAGGACAAAGTGTTCACACTTACTATAGACAACACCATTACAAATAAAGCCATTAACTGGTTGCTCCAAAATAAGTTGCAGAATACAGAGATAATAACAATAGGTTTAATTTTTTTTTAGTTTTAATTATTATTAATTTTTTTTTTAATTATTATTGTTATTTTAGTTTTTAATTATTATTTTTTTTAAACTTTTTTTTTTTAGAATGCATGTGCCACATTCTCAATCTAATCATTAAAGAGGGCTTAAAAAAAATATGTTCATTACAAAAAAATATTCATAAAATCATGAAATACTTATCTAATCTCTTAGCTAGTGGTAGACTAGAAGTATTGAAATCGTATTGTCAAATTTCTAAAATAAAGTTTTTACAGCCTATTCTTGAAATAGAAACTCATTAGAACTCTATGTTAGCTATGTTTGAGAGATATCTTCATCTACATCTAGCAATTCATGAGATTTGTTCTAAAGAACCATTAATGCCCCTTTGCTTAGATAATGAAGGTTTTATAAATCTTGAATCCTTCTGTCAACTTCTTAAGCCATTCGCAAGTGGCACACTAGTTCTTTCTAAAGAGAATTCAAATTCAATTTCTGATGCAATAATGGTTATACTAGAGATTGATCAGCATATCAATAAAGTTAGGATAAGTCATTATATAAAGAGAAAATTTGAAAAATATTGGAATGTAATTGTTGACCATGTCATAATTGCACACATACTTGATCCAAGATATAAGTTGAAGCACTTAAAAGCAACTTTAATTGAAGTTGGCAACTATAGTAAAAATAATACAGAAGTGTTTGTTAATAATATTTGGCAAAAAATTATTTTATATGGAATGAAATATGCAAGCACAGAAACTTCAACTGTTGAAACGGTTGAAAAGATTGAAATTGTTGAAAGTAATGATAATTATATGTCTGATTTTTTAATTCCTAGGAGAAAAATTTCAAAAAAATGAAAACACACAAACATAATCGAATCAGAGTTAGAATTATATGAAAGTGAGCCTCTTGAAAATTTAACATTGATAATAAAAAAAAAAAAAATAATAGAATACTATTTTGGGAATCATTATTAAAAAGATTCCCAATACTTAGTAAAATAGCATGAGATTACCTAAGCATCAAGCCTTCAAGTGTTTCTAGTAAGAGGGCATTCTCAAGAGCTGGTTTTACTATCACTAATGATAGAGCAAATCTTAATGAACAAACAGTTTCTAGCACTATACTCATGCATTCATGGCTAATAGAAAGCCAAAATGAGTTTAGTCCCCTTAAAATGCTTTTATAAGTAAATAACTTTTTTTTTAATTAACTTATATATTCTCGATGAGTATTAATTAATCTATATATATACATACAAAAGAATGTTGCATGATTCTATATACTACAGTATCATTATATCATGTGATTAAAACATTCACTATCTAAATAACCAGTGTTGCTTTTTTGGGTCCAGTACTTATTTTTTTACAAAAAAACATTTATTATTATTAATTTAATTAACAATTCACAAAAGTAGGAAAATTTGTATTAACAAAATCTATAACAATACATATAAAATATAGAATCAACCTTTCTTATTATGGGCCTTTTCAAAGTGAATTTACTAGTAAATTTGTAGATACGAATTTTGTATTATAGTGTATTATATTAACCTATATATGTACTAACTTGAAAGTAAAATAAAAAATATATTATGAGAGCTTCTAAATTTATTCTATTGCATAATATATTTTTTATTTTACTTCCAAGTTAGTGCACATGCATAGGTTAATACAATAGATTATAATACAAAATTCATATCTACAAATTTACTAGTAAATTCACTTTGAAAAGGCTCTATATAAAGTCAATTTTTTATTAAGATAACATCTTATGGGCAAATAATGAATGTTGTAGAACTAATTTTGTGATTCTGATGATAGTAAGAGTAGTAAAATTAGTTGAATAAATAAAAAGTTGTAAATAATTTAAATTTAAAAATTTTTATAAAACTATAGGAATCACGATTCATGTATTAATATAGGTTAATCTATTTTATTATAAAAATCTTCTGTTAATATTTTCCTACTATTGTGAATTGTCAATTAAGTTATTAAAATTTGGATGTTATCTAAAGAGTAATAAAAAAAATAAGTCAATATTTTAGGAAAATCTAAGGTAATTATAACTTGAATTGTACTATAGTAATTTAAATAATTAGAGATTTATTTTTATAATATATTTCAAGAAGTGCTATCTATTAAGGATTAAAAGACAATTTTTATGCATGGTTGAAATATCGCAAGGCGGATCTTTATATTGCATAGGCCAAATTCAACTAAGTCTAACGATCTTCCACTTGAAGCTTTCATTTATTGATATCTCATAATTCTGTTACATTACCTTCTATCAGAAGGAGTTCTATTAAATCTATTTCTTCGACTACCTTAAACTTATCTGATATCAGTGAGATCAAAAAATTTTGATTATAAAATGAAAAAGGCAATATTATTTTCAAAACAGTGATCTTTAGGTAAAAGAAAATTAAATGTATATATGTTTGTCCATAGTGATGATTTACTTATTCATGTATTTAAGCCACATATACCAAGAACTGTTTCTAACTTCCTGTTGAAAAGACTGCAAGATGATGTTCAAAAAAAGAAGGTAAGTCTAAAGGAAAAATTGTTATAGTCTTTGAGTATTATTCAAGAATTAAGCCAATGTGTAAATAATACCCAGTTCTTAATAAAGGGATGCCATTTTTATGAGGCACTTCATGCAGTGTTAATCGATATTAATAAATGACATACACCAATTAATCTATCGAGGAATAGCTTACTTTATTATAGATAATATAAAAAGCATTTATTAGTCTAAACAGACTGCTATAATTAGGCCAAATAATGCAATTAAAAACATCATGGAGAAACTTGCTATGTGATGAAAACTTATAAAGAATTTCTTACAGAATTGAATAAATTATTAAAAATTTAATCCAAATAACATATGGGTAACAGAAGTAGCTACTTTATATATCTAAAATAGCTATCTTAAATATTGAACATAGATCATTTAAATAAATGGCTACTTTAGATATCTAGAGTAACCACTCATCTGAAAATAGCTACTCTTGATATCTAAGTATCTACTTTAAATATTTAAAGTAGCTATATTAGTTATCTAAACTAACTACTTTAAATAAGTAGCTACTCCAGATGCAACAATAATATTTCATTATTTAATCTGTTTATTTATCAGGTCATGATAATTGATTATTTATAATTATTTTTTAATATTATGTGCAGTGAATACTTAACACTTTGTCAATCTGGACTTTGTTTTCAGGTTATTCTAAGGCTTTCTACTTGGAGCTATTAGACGTATCTGATAATATTAATAAAGATAACTTAAGTTTTGAGTATTTATTTATTTCTTTCAATTCCAAATGAAGATCATACTAATTCAAATTCCTTTTTTTAAATGTTTCACAAGCTTACCTTTAAATATATATATGCACTAGTCAGACTGTTCCTTATGCCACTCATTACAATTTTAATTATCTTTTTGGTCAGTTTAATTCGTAAAATTCTTTCTTGCTAATTGTTAATTTAATTTATTTCTTTTTCTTTTATAGAGCTCAATAAGCCTTGGTGTTCTGCTAATATTTGATGTTTCTTGTTCTTATGTTGCATCTGTTAATATACAAAACATATTCTTTCTTTAACATTCTTAAGTATAAGTCAAATGTTAGTTGGTAAGAAATATGTTATTTAATTTAAGCTACTAGTTCACATTACGCTATTCCTATTTAATTTCATTTAGTTTGTATCAAATATTCAAGCAAAATATTAAAGAAGTTATACCCATATATATTAACCAGATTATGAATATTGCAACTTGGATAACTGGATCAATATTCACTAAAATAATGTAAAATAAATGATATTTATAGTTCAAATATACAGTATCTGGTTTAAATCAATAATCTGAATATTTAAAATAAACTATTTATTATTGAGTTTTATTGAGTTTATTTTAGATCATGAGTATATAGTAAAAACATTCATTGGTTTAAAAAATAGGCTATAAATTTTTGCTATATAATTTTATTTTATTAGAAATAATTTGTATATAATTGTAGAGAACATGTATTAATTTATTTTCTCTTTAATTTTTATTTTATTTATGTTATAGCTGTTTACATAAATTTTGGGACATCTGGTAAAAAATTAACCAAATAATTATTTGGTCAATTCAATAAGTTTGTGATTTCAGTAATAAAATATTACACAATAATGCGTATATTTTTGTTACAGCTGTTTTCATAATTCTGGTTTTCTGATGACCAAATCGATAAGTTACTAAGCCAAAATCAATAAGTCACTGATATTAGCTAATATCAAAAACTTATCGATTCATTCATAGGCAATTTTTCATGTGTCCCAAAATTTATAGCTGTTATCATTATTCCTGGGACACTTTGTGAAAAATTACAGCTGTTTTTATAAAAATTTGGCAAAAATGAACTGACTGAATATTCGCTAATTTAATAAGCTTTTAATAAACTCTTGATTCGAATGTAATCACATCCAAATCAAAAGTTTATCAAAACTTATCAAATCAGTGAATATTTGGTTAGTTTATTTTTGCCAGATTTATGAAAACAGCTGTAACTGAGTGATTATTCTTCTGATTATCATTAACTATAACATGTAGTATGTTAGAATATTTAATATTTTGACTGATTCATGTAATGGCAATATGAATTTTTTTTTTTTTTTTTTTTTTACTAATCTAACTCAAACTGTGTTTAGGTATTTGATTAATGACATTTATAATCAAATGAGATCTTTGCCTTGAAAATGACCTTACAGGACATAGTAAATCATATGATCTAAACTTGATTTTCAAGGCAAAGACCTCAAATAAGTTATTATTTATTAATGACTTATTGGCTACTAGGCTATTTTGATGTGTGTAAACAATTTGTATTGATTTTATGATGTGAATGCGCCACTTCATGCCAAAGTGTAGCATTGTATTTATGTATATAGAGTGGTTTGTTGTAGCAATAAGCGAAGCAAATTAATTTAAAAATTAAAGCGAAAATACTTTTTTTTACTAATTTATAATTAGGCCATGCAAACTTAATCAATCAGTTTTCATAACCCAGCCGGGTCAAAATTTACAAAACTCTAAAAAAAATTTTTAAGTATACTTACTATCCAGATGAGTTTTTTTAAAAAATCCAAAAAATTTTATACGTTTTTTATATATATAATTTTTTGAAAATAAAATTAAAAGCCAGGTTGTCAGATTATTTTCAAAAATTTTATGTTATGAGAACCAATTTATTAAGTTTTGTATGACCTTACTAATAATTGGTCATTATATTTCTTATGCGCAGTTATCAATACTTATATTTCTTATGTTAAATGACAATCATGCCTTAAGCTTAAATCATAATTATTTTGTATCCTTATATGTAATATTTTTCATAATTATTTAAATTTACATTTTCCAGGCCTTGATTGTAAATTAATCACAAGCTCAAATAATGTTATAATAATCTTATAATTATATAATTTATCCAGATTGATATCAAGGATTTTAGGTTTAAGTTTGTAATTTGGGTTACCCAGATTAATTTGATTCTTTTGGAACACTACCTATATATTTTCAAAAAATCTGTTCCTAGTTTTGTGATAACATTGCATAGCTATCTAGTAAGAGAAGTAATATTTCTGTTACTTTTTGCATAACCTTGGATCAGATAGGGATTGTTACTTCAATTTGGGCAACTGTGATCCCAAAAATCAGGCTCATAGTATCAAATCATTATGTTTATATCATGCCTGTGCTCATGCCTATGCCTATGCTCATACTTGTGCCCATGCCCATGCCTGTGCCCATGTTCATGTCTGTGCCCATGCTCATGCCCATGCCCATGCTTATGCCCATACCCATGCCTATGCTCATGCCCATGATTATGTTATGCCAATTTTTTGCCTATGCCCATGCCCATGTCAAATTTTTATGCTTATGTTCATGCTCATGCCAAATTTTTTTGCCTATGCCTATGCCCATATCAAAGTTTTATGCCTATGCCTATGCCCATACCTAAGTCTTTAAGCCCATGCTCATGCCTAGATTATTTATTGGGCATGGGCATGAGTCCAGATTGCAGACCTCTAATATTAATTTTGCTATTTATTCTAATTTATTATTGGCAGCTATCTTCTGTTCACTCTTCTGCTCTTGTACAGCTTTTGCATCTTTTTATTTCAATAGCTAATTCATCTTCTCTGGTTTGCATTTGCCAGTATTCTACTAGTATTTTTTTTTCTTCTTTTTAATTATTTTTTCCAACTGCCTATTATTTTGTGCACTATATACTAGCTATTCTTTTCTTCTCTTATCTTCTAATATATTCTTACATTTAATTTGCATTGTCTATATATTTTGCCTATTTGTTCTAAATGTCTTTTGATCTTTCTACTTTCTGGTTTACTGAGCATTTTTTGTTTTATTATTTTGAACCAGTCTGCTTTTTTTCTTTTGCTTAACAGGTTTTGGTGATTTTTTAACTGTTGCTATGTAACTAATTTTTCTTCTTTTGTATTAAGCAGCTGGTTTAGATATACTAAACCTTTTTTATTTATTCTAATTACACTTCTTTTCTATAGATTGGTATCTACAAGCTTATTTTTTTTGGTGCCATACCCAAACATTGTTCATAAATTGTCTTCTGTTCTTATATTTATTTTTAATTTCTTTGCTTTTAATATTATTAAACAGACCAAGTTATTTCTTTAATTGTCTGTGTTTTTTGATATCTTCTTTATTTTTCTTATATCTTTTGTTAGGCCTGCCCTTTGGCAGCCTTGTGTTATTCTTAGTTTTGTTAACTGTCCTAGACTGTCTTGTTTGTTTAATCTTTTTACTAGTCCATCTACTTGTTTTATTATTATCTTTTGTTGTAATGTTTTACAGCTTCTAAGGTCTTTGTATTCTATTATGCAGTTCTTTAATGTTTTTTTGTAAATTACTCTTCTGTTTTATCAGACTTATTATTGGTTGATATATTTTACTTAAGCATCTTTCTGACATCTTTATTAGTTGTAACATGTAGCTTAATTTTGGTATTATAACTATATTGTTTATATATGCAATTTGGCTTATTATCAATTTTTTTTTTTTTTAAATATTAAGATGAGTACTTGTGACCCAGGATTTTATTGGTAGTATATTTGGCTAATAGATGCTTTACAACTACAGAGGGCAACCATAAAAAGAGTATACAACTAGCCACTCATACAACTTTAGTTATTGTCTAATTTAAGTAATTTACCTGAAGGTTTTACACTAGCTGCTATACCTGAAACCTGCCTGTAGGTTTTCTATTTAACTATTCTAGTTTCTGTATCTATCCACCTACTTTTGCCTACCAATGACCTTGGCCAATGCCAGTAAAAATATGCCATGGCTACTAAGTCTTTAAAGCAGTTTACTTATATAGGGAACTTTTGACCTTGTATTAAACCTTTCAGAATCTTCTGTATCCCATTCTTACAGCTAACCTAATATTGTTATAACCAAGATCAACACTGGTGGTCAGAGTATACTATTAAACTGCTATGCTTTTGTAGAGTTTACCTTAATCCTGTTACTGACTTTACAATATATTCCTACTACTTTGGTATTCAATTTAAGTTCCATCAAGCTCCCAAACCAGATAGCTCAGAAAGGCAGGTTGTAACCATACACCTCTGGTTTATATATTTGCCAACATGTAACCTTTTCCTCTAGAACAGATTCTGGCAGCCTAATTGGTTCCATTTGGCCCTTTCTTAAAGGCTGGCTCTGTGCCTAGTTTCATGAGTTTTAGCTTTGTTTTATAGGTCTAGTTTTTACTGTAGCACCATCAAAAGTTTAGGTTACCTCTCTACTCAGATCTTCCAAGTGGGCTTCCATCTTATTTTATTTGATTTCTATAATTTATATGGCCATGAGGACTTATTGTAGGTTTGCACCACCTGGTATCAGTTTGCATTTCTTCATGTAACCACAAACCTAGTCCCAAAGAACAATGTCATATGACTGTTACACAAATACTATATAATCTGCCAGTTATGCTGGTGCAATATAGGTAACAGGTGTCTTATTTCAACTAATTGCGAGAGACAGTTAACTATAACACAGTGAGGATTTTCAAATTTTCTGTTGATACTAGGATTTGAACTTTGAACCTGCCACTTAGGGGTTGACAACCTGACTACTTCACTAGGTCACCACACTTCAATTATTATTTTTTTGTATTTAAGGTCTTTTATTGTTTGACTTATTATTCCTTTTGCTTTTTTCTTTACTAATACTTTATATATTCTATTGTTTAGTCATACTTCTAATGATTAAACTATTTTATTTCTTGGTTCTTTTATTATTTTGCTTTTTTCAAATTTTATCTTTCTTTCTTCCTTCTTCAATTTTGTGTTTATTATTAGCAGCTTTGACTTCACTTCATTTATTTCTATATTATTTATTATAAAAAACTTTTCTGCTATTTTTAAGATTATTATCAACTGCTGTCTACTATTTGCAATTCATGTTGTATTATTAGCATATGCAATTGTTGCTTGATAATACCTTGTAATATTGTTGCATTGCATATTTTTTCCTATTTGTTGCTTTACTGTATAACCTAAACTTTCATCTTTTTGTACTCTTTTTAGTAATGAATTATAAAAAAGCTGCCATATTAACAGTAATATTACTTTACCTTAATTTATACTATCTTCTGCTATTATTTTTTTTGTCAGTCCATAAGCTGTAATGATTTTTAGTTGTCTTCTATAAAACAGATTTAAAATGTATTTCATTATTCTTTTGAGTAACTTAACCTTTCACAATACTAATTTAAGACTTTTAAGTAGAACTGAGTCAAATGCTTTTTCATATCTTGCAAAAATTTCTATACTTCTTTGTTCTTCTCTCTTGCTTCTTCTATTATCATATTTAGAATATATACAAGTTATTTTGTTAAGTTACCTAGAAGGCTTACATAATTTGGTCCTTTAAGTATTCTTTTTTCTATAAATACTTTGGCAAGCCTTTTTGTTACTATCTTTGTTACAACCTTTTTAAATGTTTCTATTAGCGCTATTAGTCAAATATTGTTTAAGCTATATCTCTATTCTACATCTTTTGGTATTGAATGAACTTGTATTATTTTCTATTTGGTTGGTATCTCTTCTATTTCTAAACTCAAATCTACATAGCTTCTAAATACTTCTTGTGTTTTCCTTCCTGCTCACTTTATCAGAATATAGCTTATTTTTAATATACTAAGAACTATTCTTGTTTTTAGTTCTTTTAGCACTTTTTATTCTTTTTCTCTGATTTCTTGTTTAACTTCTATATACTATTCTTCTTTTATGTCATTTTATAGTCTGTATATTTTTTTTCACTTTTTTAACATCTCTTTTAGTTTGGTGTTTCTTTTTCTAAACTGCTTTTTGTAATGTTCTGCTATATTTTTTTTAACTTTTTCTGATTTTGTTAACAAACTTGTCTTTTTTTCAAGCTGTTTAATAAATCTGTTAAGTACTATTTTCTTATATAGCCTATTTGGTAAGCTTGCTATCATTTTTTGTTGAGTTGTCTTGATTATTTCACTTCTTTTATCTATATTCTCTTCTATTTGTCTTCTTTGAACTTGCTTTTATTCTTTCTTTTTCCTCTTTTATAGCAGCTTTTTTCAACTCTTCATATCTTTTATTCATGTATTCAACTATTGACTCTGTAATTTTGGAAGTTTTACAACTATTTTCTTGCCTAGTTCTTTTAATTATTCATTTATTTTGCTTTCTTCTTCTTCTGTTACTCTTTGGTTTTTTTTTGTCTTTGCATATTTGATTAGTCTTTGCATTTTGACAATAATTTTATTTAGTTGTTGTTCTTTTTGACTCCTTTTTCTATTTGTTATTGTGTTGAATACTTTTTTCTTGAATATGTGCTTACTTGTTGTTATAATAATTGCTTTTTCTATTATATTCCAAATTATATTTATTTTGTTTACCTTTCTATCTTTATCTTGTTCTTTCTTTTGAATGTCTTTTAGGATTCCTTTAGCTTCTAATTGGTTTTGTAACTTTTATATATAGTTTTTTTAGTCTTCTGTTTTCATTTGATTGTATAAATATAATGTTCTTGATTGTCTCTTTCTCTTAATCTTTGCTTTGCTTTTTTTTGCTATTATGTGTTTAAATTTTTTTTTTTTTTAAACTTTGGTAACAATGCTAGTTGGTTTATTAGCTTTAATTTTGATATAGTACAGATTTTTACAGTTATATTTTTAGGATCAATTATTACTAATACTATATACTATCTAATTTTATATTACTAACTTCATTCAGTTACTTTTATGGCACCTAAGTGCATGTTTACTGCATCTCTGCATGCAGTTATCTTGATAACCACTTGTGGCTATAATATATATTAAACTACTACACAAACAAAGATATCTACCAAACTTAATGTAGCATCCCAAATGCCAGAGGTACTGTCTTCTATAAATAGTACTTATTTGTTCTACTCATATGTTTTACCTGGTCTTGTTTTTTCTGTCTCCTAATTTAACTATATCTAGTATTACCTTGTTCTTTATATTTCTTATCTTTTCATTACTGTACTACTCCCAAATTGGTCTTACTTGGGTATGTCTGATCTTTATGATCTTTCCATCTTTAATATACCTGTTATTATTTCTTCTAAAGTGTTTTAACAATGGTCCAAGACCTGCAATGAACTCATATCTCAAGCTAGATCTGCTGCTGCCATTAGTCTTTTTGACCAATCCATATCTCAAGCCAAATCTGCTATCACTATTCCTGCAGATGTCTTAGATCTTAGCATTATACAGTAACTCGATGCTGCATTTAAACTCCAACATGGTGCTTCCTTTTATGATAGAGACTGAGACTTGTTGCACTTACAAACAGGACAATTCTGGTTATACCTAGAGAGTTCCTCTAACCCTAGTGATACTATACTACCATATATTGTAAGTTCTTAGCTTATTTAACAATATTTGCAGAAAAATTTTGGTTATGCCCAGAGAGTTATACTGACCTTAGTGATACTATACTACCTTGCAGATCTTATTTTACATTGATTGGTTGATTTCTAGTCTTGTTCATCATAGACTTCTATATAGGTATGTCAGAACCCAATTTGGTACTTTTACATTGTACAAGGAAGTTATATGCCTATCTCCAAGATCTTTTTTTCTATAATTAGATTATTTGGCTATGCCAGAGGTGCTTCCAATTTTGGTTAGACCAATCCTTTATTATAGTCCATTCTCATGTTTACTGCTTCTCTCACCATTTTAGTCTTGGTTAGTTTTAGACTACTTTCCTAATCAAATTCTCTTCTTGGATCCTAATTAAGACTTATTTGCACAATCTGTTGATTATCTTTTCAAGCAAGTATCCTACAAGTTGGGTGCTGGGATGTTGGTACTGCCTATATTGGGAGGTATAAGAATGTTGTACTGCTCTAGCCTAAAGGACTTATATGTATAATCCTTTTATAACTGTAACCTTCTGTAACAACCACTTGTTATGCATAGTGCCTCTACTCTATGATTGGGTCTCCTTCTAGAAATTTCTACTTCCATCATTGTACTGCATTTGAACTTCAACCACAGGGCTTCACATTCAATTACAGGCTCCTTATTAGGTTACAAAAGCTAAAATCTTTTAATTTTGCCTCCAGCTGGACTTGAACTGTTGACCTTGACTATGGAGGGTATGAAAGCTTAACCACTAAGCTATGGGACCTATATTTATTATATGTTTAATTTATATTTCTGCTATTACTATTTTATAATTACTTTCTGTGATTTCTTCTGCTTTTTGCAACCCTGTTGCTAGTCTATTTAACATCTATATATAGTTGATTCTTGTTGCTGCTTCTTCATTTAACTATATATATTGTTGTTTTGTTAGATACATATTTCTATATCTATTGCTAAAATCTTGTTTTTTCATCTAATTGAAGATTGGCAATCTTTTGTAGTTTGCTATTTGTGAATGTTGTCTATTTAGATATTGTTCACTATATAATTAAAGTCACTTATTATGATTATTTGTATTTATCTTTTCTTTTTAGAACTGTTTCTATAATTTTTTGTTGAATGCTTTTTTTTAATATTTTGTTATTTGGTAGTATATAGACCAAAATTATTATTAACTCTAATTTCTTAAAGTATAGTATAATTTCTATTATATATTCACTTATTTTTTTAACTGCATTTATATGTTTTTTCTATTGCTTATTTATCAGAATTCCAATACTCAAATTTTTTTTTTTATCTTCTGTTGCATTTACCCAGTATTCCACATTCTGCTATTTATAATATATACTAGAAATTTTTCTTCTCTTTCTGTAAGGTTTGTTTTTATAATTCCTAGTATCATAATTTCTTCTTTTTCTGATCAGCCAAGCAGATTTCTGAGTTTTCACTTTTTAGTTAATTAATGTTATAACATGCAATTTTAATTTCTTCTTCTTTTTTTCACTTCTTTTTTAGTTGTTCTCACTCTATTTTTGTGTTCTTAAATTTTTTTTTCATTTTTTGTTTTTATTACTTTCAAGACCAAAAGATATTTCTTTTTTTTTTTCTTTAAATATTCTTCTTTCTCTTTACAGAAAATCTTCAATTTATTTGTTTATATTTTTGAGTTCGACTAGAACACTCTTAAGAGAGATTAAACAGGCCTTCTTTTGTACTCAGATATATATTTTCTAATCTATTTAGTCTGTCTAAAATCTGATCTAAAATATCCTTTACTTGTCTAATTTTTGGTTAGGTTGCATATCTGATTTTATCTTTGTTTCTTTCAAGTTTTTCTTTTCTTCTTTCATGCTAATATTTCTGTCTTCTAACTATTCTTCAATGTTTTGTAGTTGTGAATTACTTTCTATTGTCATATATCTTCTGTTTGAGTATTGATTAGTTCTATGCCAGCTTCTTTTTTTTCTTTTTCTATTGTTTTTTTCTTTTCTTATTTTAGTATTAATGTTTTTATCTCTTAACCATCCTTCTATGTTTTGTATCTGAAAATTGCTTTCTATTTCTATATATTCTTTCTTTGAGTTTTGACTGATCCTGTTCTAGCTTTTTTCTATTCTACCTCTGGAGTTTTTTTTTTTTTTTGTTTCTTTTGATTTTTCATTCACTTAATATATTTGAAAGTTGTTATAAATAATTGGTTTTAACTGAGCTTTCTTTATTTTTTTTTCTGTTACAAATATAATTATTGCATTTTTTCTTTAATATCTATTTCTATTCAGTGGAATATAAATTGATCTTGTATTTTTGTTTCTTAAACACTATAATAATAAAAACTCTAAAACATTACTTGGCAATTCTGTTAATTTTGCCATATACTACTTTTATTTTTGTCTTATCTTGTAGTCTTTTTCATCTTTTGTTACTCTTATTAGTTTATTACTGTTGACTGATATAAACCATGGAATGCTTTCTTCTTCTGTTTTTTTCTATTTGGATTATTGTGAGAGATTTAAATTTGAATCTCTTAATTCTTGTCATATGTGCTTTCTTAAATTTTTTATAAATATATTCTAGTTCTTTTCTATTTATATTTAATGACAAGTTTTAAATTATTATGAATTTTTTATCTTTTGTTTCTTTATCATTAATGTCTCTTTGGTCTTTTTTTAGTTTGTCTTTACTTTTTTCTTTTCTATTCTCTTTCTTCTTATATTCTGATATACTGGCTCTTATATTTTGATATTTTTTTTCATAATTCTTATGCTTTTTTCTTTTTTCTTTTTTGTTTTCCTCTGGTATAATTCTGTACTAGTTGCTTTCTTTTTTACTAATTCTTTATATTACCTTTGTTCGGTTCGGAAGTTTGCGACTCAGTTGCTCCAAAATTCTAAACCTCGTATAATGTACAATAAGTAACCTTTTCAAAAAAGGATGTTAGATTTGGCTTGTAGGCGAGAAAGGCTTTCGGTTACTTTGGGTCAACAAGTGCAAGTGGGTAAGTTACATGGTCAAGGGTTGAACAGCAATGTTTACAGGAGTTTACAAGGTCGGTAACAGTATTAGTGTTAGTGTTTATTATATACAATGTAGTGTATTAGGAGTTATTGTTTAATAAAGCAAATGAAGTGTACTGCTCCAAAGAGCCATTTCGGCCTTTATTTATAATATCTTTTTACTTATAACTTCATTAATTACATTTATCTCTTTAAACCATTTAATTCAATTCCTCTAATTTATTTACTTAAACCCATTTACTTAATAAATTCCCCTTATCTAATTAATCTCCTTTATCTAATTAATCCTACTTCCTTGATTTATTTAATTAATCACATTAATGCGATTAATTGCTAGGATATCTAAATCGAAGAATTGATCATTGTACCTGTTTTTACGTAAGGTCCCGGCAGAGTATTTACATCACGTTATCGGGCCTCACACCTTATTTCTACTATATTTACAATCAAAATCTGCTTTGATCCACAAATTTTCTTATTTAAAAACTTCTCTAATGTTCTTAATATGTTTATTATCTTTTAATAACCAGTTAATGAACTTTATACATTCTTTCTTTGTTTCTTCAAACACATTGTGTGCAGGTATGTTGGCTAATAGACTGCTGTTTGTGCTATAATTTCTTTTGCTTGTTGCTTACATACTTTCTTTTAAAAAAATTCCTTCTATTTTTATTTCTCTTTCAACTTCTTGTGTTCTTTTTTTTCCTCTCTCTTTTTCTTCTATTGTTGAACCTTGTCTTAATTTTTTATCATCCATTTCTATGTCTTCTTGTTTTACTTTTTTTGTTTATTTTTTTCTGGTTTCTATTATCTGTACTGATAATTTTTCTTCTATTTGATTTGTGTTTTCAAAACTTATCTCTGTTTTTGCTTCTTCTATTATAAAAAGGTTTTCATCTAGTAGTTTTTTTTTGTTTGTATTTTTTTTTTCAGTCCTCTTTTTAGTTTTTTTGATCTTATTCATACATGTTTTCTTGCTCTTCTTTTTTCTTCAATGTTTCTTGTTATCTTATTTTCTTTTTTTTTTTTTTTTTTTTTTTTGAGTTTGATTGCCATTATGTTTCTATCTTGTTTTGTAAAATCTAATTTCTTTTTTGGTTATTTTTTTTTTGCTCTTTAATTAATTCTCTTGTTATTCTTAACAATGTAACTTCTTTTGGTTTTTATTCAATAAATATTGTAATGATTTTATCTTCTCTGTCTGGTATTATATATGTTTTACTTAACTAATTGAAAAATATTTTGTTGTATATTCTGTTCATTACCTAGTATGCCCTTCTCATAAAAATTGTTGATAAACTTTCTCTATACTCTTCTATTTTATATTGTACTTATATTTATATATCTCTTATTGGTTTCTTAAATTTTCTATTTATTTTGTTTTTTTTTATATAAATTTTATTTATTCGTTGCATAACTTGTTTATTAATTCTAATTTAGTAGTCTGCATGTGTCTGTTTTTGTTTTGCTGTTTTGTGTTTCTGTATAATGTAAACAGATCTATATATAGAGTTTAATAGTAATTTTTTAACTATTACTATTTTTGAAAAAAAAATTTTCAAGTTTTTTTTTTTACTTTGTAGTTATGTTATTAGTTCTGCAACACACTTTTCTTTTATACTTTTTATTGCTTTCTATATTGTTGCTTCTTTTTATCTAATACTACTTAAGGTGTTTTTTATTATTAGTTTTGCAAAAATCTTCTTTTTTTCTTTTAACTGTTTTGTGTCCAAGTGATTATCAAGAAGAATTGAATGTTAAGTCTTAAAATCAGTTCTATAGTTATCATAATTACACATGACTGATCATTAAATTTAGGTTCTATTTCTTATCTATATAATTAGTCATATAAAAAATAAGAAAAATCTTATAGGGATGGGGTTCCATAGCCTAGTGGTCTAGGCACCTCTCCCTTCACAAACAAAATCGACAGTTCAATTTCAGCTGAAGGCAACTCTGTAATCTATGGAAGCATATAAATGTATGTGAAGCCCTATGGCTAAATTTATGTGATTAGAAGATCAGTATATAAGAAAGTTTCTAGCAAAAAGATTCCTAATATAAAAAGTTGATGCTCGATGTAAGAGAAGTGGTGAATATACTAAAAATGAAAAGAAGGCACACTAGTAGGTGTTACAGTAAACATAAAAGAAAAACTATGAAAAAGGAATAGACTTACTGAAATTTGAATACTTCTGGCACCAAACTGGTTCTAGTAGATATGAGATATACTAAAATTGGATAAATCTAAGGGGTAATCTTGGTACCATATTTAGTAAGTTTGCATCAAGGGTAAATTCAAAGGATTATGGTACTTAGTAACATCCAATGAAGTGGTATTTAGATATAAATTATAATTAGATAGTCCTAATCCGTTCTGTTATAATCATAGTGATATACATTGTATATATATGCAATTAAGTGTTGAAAATCAGAAAATTTAAATAGAGACTCACAAGTAGGTCTCAAGTATGACATCTAGTAGGTAACCATGAGTAAAACCCTTAATTAGATAATAACTAAAGTTATATATGTGACTAGTTGTACTTTCATTGATATATCCTGTATATAATATGTAATCTTATACTACTACTAATAAAAAAGACACAGGTGAGACTGCCTTAAAATTAAAAAAAAAGAGAAATTTTATATTTGTTATTTTTGTTACTTTTATTATTTTAGACAAATTAATGATATATAAAGTATCTGGTTCTTCTTAAAAATAATAGAAATATGAGTTTTAATAAAGATATAGTATAAATAAACAATGTAGAGAAAATTAATCTCAAATGTAAATAAAACTTTTATTATAAATAAAGAACCTTCTGTTCAAAAAGAAAAGTAACAGAAATACTTCTAAATAAATACATTTTCAATACATAAAACCAAGTATCTAATATATAACAAAGTAAAATTATAACTCAAACCAAACTAATAAACTATTATTAAACCCTTCATTATCAACTATCACTTATTTATAACCCACTAAACTATATTTTGATCATTTGCCATAAGTCATATGACCAAGTCAATAATATAAGAGAAGAACTCCAATCACAACTTGACATATCATAAACCCAAGTTAAGTTATACAAAAGAAGATAAAAAAAGACAAGAGTTAATAAAAAAATAGGTTAAAGAAGGACTTAAAAGATAAGACTAATACTTATCTACAGATAAGCCTACCAACTAAATTTAACATATCACTTTCAACTTAGTCTTTGTAGGTTAAATAAGAATTGGAAGAAATTAGCAACAAACTCATTGATTTACTAAACAACAATATTTTACATTCTAAATAAAAGGTTTTTTTGTTTGAAAATTTGAATTAGATAATATTAATACATTATATAATAAAGAACTATTTACAAGTCACTCTTATTTTAGTGAAATAATCTATTTTATTAGTAAAAATATTAATAATTCATTATATCAAAGGTCTATTTTAGAAGAATTCTAGATAGGCCAGTTTTGATGCTTTTAATTAGTTTTCATATCGAAATTTCACTATAACAATGATTAATATTATCGAATATTATGGCACACATCTGAAATTATGACATAAACCAACATTATGACATATATCTAACATTATGACAAATGTCAGTTATAGCTTTTTGATGTATCGGTTATGTCCAGAGTTACAACAGTAGATGCTGCAGAAAGATTACATCACTGATTAATTTTCTGCATCTATAGTAAGTATGTACATTTTTTAGAAAATTCTATTTACAAATAAAGGGCTTGTATTGATTTTAAGTTTCATACAGCTTGGCACAATTCTATTGTTACACCTTCCTTACATTACCATCATAACACTACTTTAGATAAATCACTACTTCAGATATGACATAATCAAATATACATGAATTTTTCAGTGTTTATATGATGTGTTTGATTTTCATATTTGTTGATGAGGGTCAACAGATCAAAAAGACAGAGAGCATTTGGCAAGGGTCCCATATCATGTGTCACAACCCCTACTCTGCCGACAACTAATATGAGATGCAATCAATGCCAGATCACTAAAACATGCTAAGTAACTCAAGCTACTGAAAAGCTTATATAAA
>CAJVQA010002054.1:0-23134 GCA_910591915.1 Cetraspora pellucida
TAACAAAGAACATTCAGATAGAGTTTATTAAAGTTAAGAGTCACAGTAAAGATAAATGGAATGATAAAGCTGATAGTTTAGCAAAGAAAGGTGCAATGAGTAAAAAGATAATACAGGTCAGAAAAGTCAGTTGCGAGGAGATAGAGTACTGCCTAGAGTGGAAAAACAAACATACTAACATACCAGCAAGACTGCTTTGCAAATTGATAATGAATGCAAAAATAGGAGTTGAATAAAAAAAAACAAAAGCAATTAGAGAATTAGAATCAGAAAGAGAAGTTACAATATATGATTGGACATACTTTTGAAATAGACTGAAGATATCTAAAGAAGTACACTGTACAACAAGAAGAGTTAGTGCCAGAAGAAGTGCATTTATAAAGTGCATAATGGATAAACTTCCAACCTTAAAAGAACTTAACATTAGAAGACCAAACGTATATACAACAATAGAGTGCCAAATATGCCAAGATAAAACAAAAGAAACACAAGCACACTTGGCAGCATGTAGGGACAAAGAAATCTGTGAAAAAGAATCCAAAAAGTGACCATCGCAACAGCTTGGAAGGGATTAAAAGAAGAGGAAAAAATTCGAGTCCCACCATATATATTATACACAGCACTCTTTAGGGAAACAGAAGCAGAAGAAATCAAAATAAGAGAGGCACTAATTAAAGGTCTCATTCTAAAAGAAATACAAGACAGATTGGGACAGCTTCTAAATACAAAATCAAGGCAGCAATTTATAAATGTAGTAGCAAGAACAGCCTAGGATACATTCTATAAACAAGCATAAAGAATCTGATGCGAGAAAATTAATGAATAGGAGAAAAATAAAGGAATAACGGATAGGATAAAAAAAAGGAAAAGAAAAGAAAAAGAAGCACCAAAGAAAAAAGAAAAATCAAATTAGCAAACCATAGAAAAGAAAAAACAGAAAGCGAAAGAAAAAGAAAAACAAATCAGAAAAGAAATACTGAAAACAATTTAGGACTCGTCATGGAAGGGAGAAGACCCTTTTATTATAGATTTTAAGTAGTTGGATGAGCAGCTTACTTCTGCATGAAGTAATGCAGCAGGTCGCACTTAGGTACCATTAGGGTGGCCGAGTGATGCTGGGCTTAGTAGTTAAGAATATTTATGTAATTGCAAATATAATTCCAAAATCTTAATAAAGCATTAGTATGACTGCTTAAGAAAAAAAAAAAAAAGTAAAAGTAGTATAGGTATAGAATAGGTGCAAACAGATAAAATACAAGAATAACCTGAAGAAGAGGCAGCACTAAAACTAGAAAGATGACAAACATCAACAGTAGCAGAGTTAGTAGCAATATGGATAACAATTTTAATAGTATTAAAAAAAAAACAAATAGAAGTATATACAGATAGCAATGCTGCAATAAGAAACATTAGCAGAGGTATAAAATACATAGCTAGAAATAAGATTCTCAAAAAGAAAAATGTAATGTAGATAATAAAAATTAGAGATCTGATTATAAAAAAAACATTTAGATAGAGTTTTTTAAGATTAAAAACTACAATAAAAATAGATGAAATGATAAAGCTAACAGCCTAGCGAAAAAAGGTGCAATAAGTAAAAGAACAATATAGGCCAAAGAAATTAGTTGCAAAGAGATAGAGTACTGCCTAGAGTGAAAAAACAAATGTACTAACATACTAACAAGATTGTTTTGCAAGTTAATAACAAATGCAAAATTAGAAGCAGAATAGAAAGAAACAAAAGCAATTAGAGAATTAGAACTAAAAACAGAAGTTATAATTTATAATTGAATATACTTTTAAAAAAGACTAAGAATAACTAAAGGAGTGCACTGCACAATGAGAAAAAGTAGTGCCAGAAGAAGTGCATTTATAAAGTGCATAATAGATAAACCATCAATATTAGAAGAACTTAACAAAAAAAGACCAGATGTATATACAACAACAGAATGCCAAGTCTGTTAGAATAAAACAAAAAAAACACAGACATATTTGGCGGCATGCAAGAAACAAAAAAACTTTGAAAAAGAATCCAAAAGTGACTATTGCAACAGCCTAGAAAAGGTTAAAAGAAGATAAATAAGTTTGCGTCTCTTTATATATATTATACACAGCTCTTTTTGAAAAAACAAAAACAGAGAAGGTTAGAATAAAAGAGGTGCTAATTAAAGGTCTTATTTTAAAAGAAATGCAGAACAGATTGAGGCAGCTTTTAAGCACAAAATCAAGGCAACAGTTTATGAATATGATAGTGAAAATGGTCTAAAATATCTTCTATGAACAAGTATAAAAAATTCAATATGAAAAAATTAATGATTAGAAGAAAAATAAAGGAATAATAGATAAAATGAAAAAGAAAAGGAAAAAAAAAAATAGCACCTAACAAAAAAGGAAAACCAAATCAGCAAAAAATAGAAAAATGAAAGAAAAAGATGAAAAAAAAAGAGAAACAAATCAAAAAAGAAGCATAAAAGACAATTTTGGAGCTTGTTATGAAAGGAAAAAAACTCTTTTATTATAAACTTTAAGTAGTCAGATGAGTGGTTTACTTCTGCTTAAAGTAATGCAGCAGGTTGCACTTAGATATCAGTTGTGTAGCCAGTTGATGCTAAACTTAGATGTTAAGAATATTTATATAATTGCAAATATAATTTCAAAATCTTAATAAAGTATTAGCATAATTGCTTAAGAAAAAAAATAACTTTATATTTTACTGTTATTGCTTCTAATTTATAATCTTTATTTGTAATATAGACTGTCTGTAAGCCAAGAAGAGATTTAATAATTTTTATAAACCTGTCATCAAACCTTATATTTTTCTAGTATTTATATTATAAAACTATAACTAATTTTGTCAAACATCTTTTGCTAATTTAGTAAAAGAATCTAGTATAAAAAAGTTTAATATTTTTAGTTTTTAGTATAATAATAATATTCAGTACTGCATTAATAATTAATCTTTTTTTTATAAAAGCCTGTTGAATTAGGCTAATAATCTTTTTAGAAATTAAATTAACTCTGTTTACTAAAACTTTTATAAATATTTTAATATTGCAATTGTTTTTTGCTTTTTTTTACTTTTATTAAAGCTGTTAGTTATTGATGACTACTGCCTTTATTGTCTAAAATGAAGCAGTAAACTTATACTTCTAGACAATTTTAATGTATGATTATGCAATGTTTGTTTAAAAAAACCAATAAAATTCATTACACTTGATAATTTTATACAGAATGCAGATTACAAGTAATGTGTAACTTATACATTTTAAAGTACAGTATTATAAATCTTTAACTAAAAATCCCAAGAGTTTTCTTATACTTTAGACTTTTAATGATCACTGTTTTCTAGTTGTAATTTTAATTATGATTATATAACTTATATAAGATAATCTTTATATTACATCTAACAAATAATACACAAGTTTCTATATACTAAAGTACTGTCTAATCTAATTTTAACCTTCCAGTTTATATGTCTGTTAAGCCATTATATATTTTAAAATACATTGTTATAGTCAAAATGGGTACCAGAGTTGCTCTAACCCAGTGCTGCTCCAACCCATGCCCCCTTATAGTAAGAACACTCCTGAAACAAGCAAATGATTATGCATCAATTATATCTCAAGAAACTTGGAAGCCAAGCCACCCATCTGAAACAATGCTGTAATAATGCAGAATCAGGTACTATAGCTGTTTGTTGAGAAGATCTGCCAGATTGGGCTAGTTGTTTGTGTCGCTTGAGGCCATTCAAGGTTCTGATCGTAATGATGAATCTGAAACCGTTGAGTTCAGTAGAAAAATGTTGGATCTTGGACCTCTGTGCCGTCTCTTTTTGTGTGGCACCATTCTTGTATATAAGTGCCTTTTTTTTAGAAGAAGGAAAGAGAGAATTAGGATAGTCAACAATCATATTAATAATAAAAAACTGTCATTAGCAATAAACTGAGACCTTGCATTTACGTCTTAGCCTTGCCAAATCATTTCGCCTCTTCTGTAGTACAATGTTTCATGATATTTGGTATTCTTGAGTAACAATCTGTCGCATTTTCCTTGTCCCTATTATTCCAAACCATAAAACCAAAAAAAAAACCTAACCATCTTTAACAATATTATCTAACTGTAAGACTTCAAATAGCTTTTTTGCTAACTAACTATCTATATTTAATCTTTGCTAACAGAGCTTACCTTTGCAAAGTTTATTTAAACTCCAGCACTAACCTTATAAAAAATGTTTAAAAAATGTATTCTAACTTTTTCTAAATTATCATTTCATTATTATTTCAGAAAATACTTATTTTTTAAAATAAAATATATATAAATTTCTGGTTATTTCTATAAAATTCTGTTAATTTTCAAATAAAAATTAGATCTGATTAATATTTGGCTTCTAACTTTTTGTATTTTATTATAATTAGAATCTAAATCTTATTCAGATTTGATTTTTATCTAGAATTTATCAGAGTTTTATAGAAATATCTCAGAATTTATATATGTTTTGTTTTGAAAAATAAGCATTTTTTAGAATGATAATAAAATAATAATTTGGAGGAAGTCAAAATACATTTTTTGAAAATTTTTTATAAGATAACTTCACAACATATTCCTAGTACTTAAGTTATATTCTGCTTTAGTCTTCGGACTTTCAATTCAGATAGCTCAAAAGAACTGTAACTTGTTTTGATATTTTAAAGTTTCACTTTTTAAGATCTTTTTTCTCTAATTCAAAACTTCTAATAGCCTAATTGGTAGTACTACTTATCTGAGTTTCTTGCTTGCTTGATTTCTTCTACATTAATATTTATTTTCTAGATCTAGCTTTTACAGTAATACTGTTGAAGATTTGTATTACCTCTCTGTTTAGGTCTTTTTAAATAAGCTTTAGCTTTTCAGTTTTACAAATTTATATAGCTACAAAGTCTTATTTTGGGTTTATATTACCTAATACTAATTTGCAATTTTCTGTATAACTCCAACATTGTATAGATGACCTATAACCTTCTAGTTATGCTAGTATAATTATAGTTACAGATATCTTATTTCAACTGATTAACAGAATATTAACACTATAATGCTATTTATATATTATATAAATGATTATTTAAATTTTTGCCATTGGTAGGTTTTGAACTTACAACCTACTAATTGAAGAGTTAACAACTTATCTGCTTCACTAAGTCATTATACCCTTATTGCAATTTGTTAATAATATAGATCTTTAGTTATTAAAATCAGAAAGATTATCTGACCTTTTAAAAATTAAAATAATAATATTTTTAGTTCAAAATTTAAAAATTGTACTAGTTTTTAAATAGTAATTAACTAATTTAATAATTATTGATAGAATTTTATATTTGACTTTTTTATAAAACTTATAGCTAAAACTATTAAATTTAGATATTTTGTTAAAAATTTAACTAATTATAAAACTTATTTTTCTTCTAAAATTTTTTTAATTGAAATTTGATTATGTAGCTTTTTTACTTATAACAAATTTTGTATAAAAAAGTTTATTGCTTTTTTGATTATCTTTTTGGCTTTGTATATTTTTTAATAAACTTTTTTAATATAATATAAGATAGTATATAATAGGGTTTTAAACCAAATTACTTTAGAGATTTATATTTTGTCTTTAGCTAATATGCTATTTTTTTTTAATATTAATAGTGAGGCTATGCCTTTATCTTTATTGAATATTTAATTAAGATTTTACATTAAGTACAATTCTGCTTTTAAAATATTATAAAAAGAATAGAAACTCAGAATATGCTATTTTTTAACTTATATTGTAAATAGAAAAATTTAGTAAATTTTTTTTTTTTTTTTAATCTATTTTGTAGTTTACTTGTTTGCTATTTGTCGAATAGAACTTGAACTTTATCTTGTAATTAAGTATTAATATTTTTACTTATATTTAGAAGCTTTTTTGTTTTTTCTTTTTAATGATTTTATTATTAATCTTAGTAAGTTTTTTTTAAAGTCTTTAAATTTTCTTTTCTAATAAGAGTTGAAGTTTAATATTCTTGTTATTAATTGTATTTTACATTTGTGTAAATCCAATTTGAAAAAATCTCAAAAAAGTCTACAACTTAAAAAAAAACTTTTTCTGCTAATCTATATTTTTATAAAAAGCAAAATTAAAATTATAAAGAAAAGTAAAAAACTAGAATAAGAATGACATTTTGAACAACTAAGAAATAATTTCAAGAAAAAAAAAATAAATAAACTTAGTTAGAACAATAACTTAAAAAAACAAAAATATAATAGAAAATTTTGAATTCTTATAAAATTGAAATAAAATTTTTTAAAAAATTTGGGAATTTGACTTAGATTCTAAATAATAATAAATTGATATATAATATGTATTAACAATCATTAGTAAACAAAATATACAAAGCAAATACATCGTATTTAGAAAATATAAACATATTAGGAAAATTAACAAACAAACAAACTATAGAGGATTTTAAAATTAATAAACATTAATAGAATAGTCTAGAAACAGATATACAACTTATAATAAAAATGCTTCATAATCAATTCTTAATTTAACATATGCAAGAAACAGATGATATAGTTCATAAATATTTAAATAGTTATAAGTTGGATCAAGTACTAAAAACAACTATGTACATAAATCCAAGTGACATTGAAATTATAACTAAAGAACTAGCAATTAATGATTCAAAAAATATTACAACAAAAAA
Source organism: Cetraspora pellucida (assembly GCA_910591915.1). Classification (NCBI taxonomy): domain Eukaryota; kingdom Fungi; phylum Glomeromycota; class Glomeromycetes; order Diversisporales; family Gigasporaceae; genus Cetraspora; species Cetraspora pellucida. The sequence goes on from CAJVQA010002054.1 coordinate 6,705, forward strand.
CTTAACACTATATGGCCAAATACTTGAAGCCTTTAAAGTTAAAATAGAAGTAATGATAACTCTACTAAAAAAGTTTATTAAAAATTGGGCTATTAGTTAAATATATTGTAGATATAAGTAAGAAAGAAATACAAAAAAAAGAAGAAAACATTCAATTTTATACACTCTCCCTTGCAGATCTTTTGACCAAAATTGGTAAGATGCAAAACTGAAAAAATATCACAAAACACACTAAGAAGCAATACTAAGACCCTTAGTAGAAAAGAAAGAGCAACAAAATTTACATCTAGCTAAAGAACAGAATACAAATAGAAATAGCATAAAAGCAGCAAAGCTTGGAAAAATAAAATTTTTTGACAAAAACAAAAATTTTTTGTAAATTTTGGGGAATCCTTGTGACCCTTTTGCATAGATCAAATAGGTTATATGAAAAGTATAACAAAACAAGTAAGGTAAACAAACAAACATGTATATAGAAATAGTTTAACAAAGTAAACATGTAACATAGCAACAGCTGCACCAAACTAACTGCCAAATAAAATAACAACAATCAGTATAGGAAGTAACACATATGAAGTAAGACCTAGGAGTTTATTAGAAAAGATGCTAGAAAGATCAATAGCACAAAGCCTGCAGAGAGTTGGCAATGTGGAACTTGTTAAAATACTAAAAACAACAAAAGTTATAGAAACAAGAATAGACAGATATATAGCATTACTGTTTGCAGCAGATGTAGCAGATATAGCAACAGTAAGAACATTGAGTGAAGCCATTACATAGGTAAACAAAAGAAGTAAATTGATAGATTTTAGCTTTAAGATAGAGGATAGCTTACAATAGCAGAAAGAAAAAGAAGCAAGAAACACAGAACAGCCAGAAGAAATAGTTAAAACAAAAGAAAATAAAGAAAGAGTAGAATCTGAAGAAGAATTCAAAAAGTATGAAACAGGTAAAGAACAGATAATAACAAAAAAAAAACAAAGATATACAGCACAAGAACAAGATATAAAGGAGATAAGAAGAAATAAAGAGACTCTACAACACAATTCAAATCTGGTAGAAGCAGAAGAAAGAGAAGAAAATGAAGAAGAAAACTTAACGATACTACAAGAAAATGCAACAGAAGTGCCATTAGAACAAAGCATCTGGGCACCAAACAACAGACTATGCAACAACGAAACACCAGTAACAGTGAGAATTCTTGCCTATAATGTTCCAAGTAGAACAAAGTTAGAAAGAACAGACATAGTAAAATGGATGATTAACACAAATAGACATATTACAAAAATTGAAGAAGTCTTTGTAAAAGGCAACAGTTGAATCAAAGTATTATTTGACTGTGAAAAAGAAAGAGAAGAAGCAATTAATCGGATAAAGTGAAAAGGTGAAGGTTGGTTTAATTTAATTCTAATTAAAACATGAAACCAAGTAGAGAGTAAGAAAGAACAAGAGAAAGCAATAGACAAGTATAGAGTAAAGAATAAATAACAAAATGAAAGTGAAAAATCTGAAGACCTAAAATGAAAAGAGTCCAACAGAAAAAAACACAGCAAAGTAAAATAAAAGAGCAAGATGAGGCTAAAACAGAAGTAGAAAGACTGCAAACAGAAGAATTAGAAGAAGCAGAAACAATAAGATACTTAACAATTTGAGACTTACTATCGAACATTAATAAAAAAAATTTAAAATATATATACAGAAGTATAAGAAATATGTGTATAATATGAATCAAAAGATTGCAATATAAAGCACTAGCAGTTTAGCAGCAAATTGTAGAAAAAAAAAAGACAACATATAGACATTACCTTTTGGCAACAATAAATTAGCAAGAGTAATAGAAGGAAATAAAGACTATACATAAAGAAAGAAACAAAGCCATTATACAGCAAAGTTATTAGACATCTCTAAAGAAGCATCAGAAGTGCTTTTACTAAGATGTCTAGGAAATAAAGAAGCAAAGATGATATACATACTATTTAACAAAAATAGAAATTAGAAAAAATTTGCAATAATTACTTTTGCAAATGCTCAAGAAGCAAAGGCAGCTCAAACAACACCAATATGATATAACAACCATCAAGTAAGGTGAAAAAATTCTAGAAGAAGGAAAACTCAGGAAAGAGAAGAATTAAGAGGCAGAAGACAAGAAAGATCAAAGTTAAGCAATGAGAGACAGTTGAATTACAGAAGACAAGAGACATCAAGAGTCAAAGGTACAAGTCATGAAACACCAACTAAAAAATATGGAGAAACGAAAAGTAACACTCAGTTACAAAATATAGAAGCATGGTTAGGGGACAAAAACACAGACATAAAGAAAGAATCAGTAATAGCAAAGGAAAAGAAGGCCAAAATAAATATATTAAACAAGAAAGAATATTACCAGTAGAAGATGTCTTGTTTCAAATATTAGAAAGACTAGATAGAATAGAAAAAATGCAGCTGGAGGCAAGTAGAGGTTCAGCTGATCGCTCCTAAGGGTGTCTTAGTTGAGCATAGGAATACAGATAAGGAGATTGAAGCCTTTTTGCAAAAAAAAAGAAGAATGTTTGAGAAAAAAGAAAGAGAAACATCTCCTTATCTAAAAGAAAGAAAAAAAAAGGCAATTAAAAAAACTGATGATACAAAAATAAGACAAGAGCAACTAAAAGAAAAATAAAAAGAAGGAAGAAAAAAAGTCAAAATAGCATGTCATAATATCAATGGCTTGAAGATTAAAGGTTGAAAACTTGAGAACCTGTTGGATTGGGCAGAAGAAAAAGAAATTGCAATATTGAGAATCATAGAAACGAACATTGTTGAAAGAGAAGGAAGATTTTTAGTATATATAACAAACAAAAAGTATATAGGATATTGGACAAATGCAGCAGAGAACAAGAAAAAAGAATCAGATATAGGAATTCTAATAGAAGAATAATGGGAAAAACATGTGGGTGCTGTCAAAAGAATAAATAAATACATGATAGAGATTACATTATACTTCAAGCAATGGAGTTAGTGATAATAGGAATTTATATACTACCAAGTGACAAGATGATGGAAAGATTTATTCAACAAAAGATTGTAGAAAGGATTACTAAACAGAAAAGACAAACACAATTTGTGATTATGGGTGACTTTAATCATACAGTAAACAATATAATAGACAGACAATACTCACAATCAGCAAATTTTAAAAGATTACTGATCTTTAATTAGATGAAAAAGCAAAGCTTTATAGACACATATAGAAACATGCATTCAACAAGCCAAGAGTACACATGGTCAAACAAGAAAGCTGCAACAAGAATTGACTATATTTGAATATCAGAAGAATTGGCTCTGGATTTGCAAAAGACAAATATTAAGGAAACAAAAAAAATTACAGAAAGCGATCATAAAATAATAACTGCAAAAATATAGATCAAGTATTTGATAAGAAAAAATGATAAAGCAGAAATTAAAAAGAAAGAACAATTAAAAACATTATATTTATATGATCAGGCAAAGCCAGAGGATTGGGAAAATTATACACAAGAACTACAAAGGTAACTAGCGACAAAAGAAAGCCTTAAAAATATTTAAACAGAAGTACAAGATGAGAAAGAACAATTAAACAAAATAAACAGTATATAGGATACAATAGAAGAAGCAATTATTACTACAGCAAATAAGCATATACTCAAAAAAAGAGTATACAACACAATGGCAAATAGAAGAACTAGTTGGAAAGCACAACAACAAGAAAAAGATATCATAAAGCTGCAAAGATTAATAAAATATGCAAAGGCAAGAAGGGACCAAGAAGTAACAGAAAAAGAAAAAATTGAAACAAATGAGCAATTAAAAGCACTAGGCAACAAGATAGGAGCAAAACTGCCAAAACTACAAAGGCACTGGTCACAGGCCTGAATAGAAGACATAAAAGGGTGGCAGAAGATCTTACAAAAGAAGATGAAAAAGAACTAGGAACAAATGCAGAGAAGGCAAATAGAAGAAAATATAGATAAACAATATGAAATAATTAAAACAGACCAAGGAAAAATGCTTGCCAGTCTTCTAAATAAGTTATACAAAAAGATTTTGCTTAATAGGCTTATCAAGCAAGTAAAAGAGAAGACATATCTAATAACAAAGCCAGAAAAGGTTAAGATGAATGTAGCAGAACATTATAAGTTGCAGTTTAGAAAAAGAAACACCAAACTGGAAACAATAACAGAAAAGTAGAAAGAGATATACAAACTGAAAAAAAGCATTAGAGAGGAATAGTATGCAAAACTCGAAGCAAAAAATCAAAGCAAAAGAATAGAAAAAGACACTAAGAGAGTTAAAGACAAGAACAGCTTCTGGTATCTTAGTTATAAGCTATATACTAATTAAAAGAGCAAGAGCAAAAATACAAGAAATCTTTAGAAGCTTTGCAGACTTATGTTTAAAAAAAGAAGAGATTTCAATAAAGTAAAAAATAGCACAAGTTTACACAATATCAAAAGACATAAAGTGGAGATATAGTTTAAACAATATCTGCCCAATAGCACTAATCGAAACATTTAGAAAGATTGTTACAAAAGTAATAACAAAAAGGCTTGCCAAAATATTTATGGAAAGAGAAATACTTAAAGGACCAAACTTTGCAGTCTTTTCAAAAAACTCAACAGAACAACTAGTACAAATTCTAAACATGATAATAAAGGAAGCAAAAGAAAAAGATAAAGAAATATGGATATTGTTGCAGGATATGAAAAAGGCTTTTAACTTAGTTCCTTTCAAAAGTCTTGAACTAGCATTGCAAAAAATTAAAATACTCAGAAGAACAATTAAATATATACTGAAGCTTTTTCACAAGAGACAATTGAGAATAATTACAGCCTATAGTCTAACAGAAGAATTAACAGCAGATAATGGAATAGACCAAGGTGAGGTAATCTCATCACTAATATGGCATTTTTTTTATGACCCATTACTAGAAAGAATCCAAGAAGATAAAAGATTAGGATATACAGTCGAGCAACAAATACAAAAAGGTATGCAATGCAACAACATTACAAAATATTATCAAGCTACAATTACATATGCAGATAATACAACATAAATTGCAAACAGTAAAAAAACAGCTATTGGAGATTCTAAAAATAGTAGAAGAGTTCTTTGAAATAAACGATATAGAGATAAATGGATCAAAGTTAAAACTAATAATAATAAACACAAAAATCGAAAATAAGAAAAGGGCAGTAATATATAGGAAAAGCAAGATAATAGAAGAACCAAAATATAAAATAGTTTGCTCATTGGGAATATGGTTAAACAGCAGAATGCGAGAAGTGCAAGTAAAGAAGAAGGCAAAAGGGATAGTAAGTCAAACTATAAGAGATTTAAAGTACAAAAAAATAATGATGAGCCAGATTGTATAAATAAACAATATGATAATAATACCTAAACTAAGCTATATGTTACAGCTAATGAAAATATCAGACAGAAGTTTAAATAAAATACATCAACCAATAATAAGTTTGGCAAAGCAAAAAAGCAGTCTACAAAGAACAGTAGAAAACTGTATAATGGAGCACAAAGATCTTGGCAGCTGTAGAACATTGTGACAAAAGTTAATTATAAAGCAAGTAAGTAGTCTCGTAGCAAAACTAAATAGACAAGACAGTCTTAAACAACTAACAAGGCTAAGAATAACACAAGGCTGTTAAAGAGCAGGCTTAGCAATAGATATGTAAAAGACAAAAAAGTGGTCAGAAGCTAAAACATATTTGAAGAACAACTTAGCATGCTTTATAATACTTAAAGCAAAAAAACTAAAAATAAACATTAGAACAAAAACTGAACTATGGACAATGCCTGGGTATGATACTAAAATACAAGAACTAGTAGATGCACAACTGTAGAAAAAAGCAGCAATTAAAGTAAATGAAACTGGTTTAATATATTTAAATTAATTACTTGATACTAGAGGAGAAAAACTAATCACATAGCAGCAATTAAAAAGCTATTAAGACCAATTAAGTAAAGGAAAAAAAGCAGAATGGCTCAAGCAATTGAATCAAAAGTGCTTAACAGTACAAAAAGCAGAGTAGTGCAAAGATGCTTTAAAACTGGTGAACAAAATATTCAGGCAATGCAAGTTAAATAGAAGCAAATATCAGAAGATAAAAGAAAAAAAAAATGGATAATATATGGTATGCAAGATCACAGACAGCTGGAAAAGGTGGTCAAAAAGAAAAAGAAAAAAGTATTAATCAAATACTGACAAATAGAATACAAAGAGAATGAAGTAGCAACAGAGATCAAAAGATGTAAGGGATATATAAAAGAAGAAGAATGGATAGAAAACAGTTGTTAGCAATAGACAAAATTAAATAAAAACATTCACATAATTCCAGATAGATTAGTAAGTAAAAGCATCAATCAAATCAAGATAGCAATAGACCAAATAACAAACAAGGCAGAAACAAACAAGTCAAAAATAAGTGAATGCAAACTAGAAGGTCTTATAACAGTAGAGGAACTAGAGATAGAAGTTATTAAATGACAAAAACTAGAAGAAAATATCAGTTAAGAAATAATAAAAGTCCTAAAAAGAAACATTATAAGAGACAAGAACAAATATATAATATATACTAATAATGCAACTAATGGAAAAGACAGTAAAGAGCTAATGCCTAAGAATAGTATGGGTATAAGATAGATCCAAACAGATAAAATACAAGAATGGACAGAAAAAGAATTAATATTTGAACTTGAAGGATGGCAAACATCGATGATAGCAGAGCTAGTAGCAATTTGGGCATCAATCTTAACAATACTGAAAGAGAAACAAATCGAGATACATATTAATAGTAATGCTGCAATAAGAAATATTAACAGAAGCTTAGAACAAGCAGATAGAAACAAGATTATTAAAAAGAAGAATGCAATATGGATAATAAAAATTAAAGACCTGGTCAAGACGAAAGATATTTAGATAGATCTAGTTAAAGTTAAAAGTTATAGTAAAGATAAGTGGAATAATAGAGCTGATAGTTTAGCGAAAAAGAAAACAATAAGTAGGAAAATTGTACAGGCCAAAAAAGTCAGTTGTAAAGAGATAGAGTACTGCCTAGAGTGGAAAAACAGATGAACTGATATACTAGCCAGACTGCTTTGCAAGTTAGTAATAAATACAAGAATAGGAGCAAAGTGAAAAAAAACAAAAGCAGTTAAAAGTTTAGAGCCAGAAGCAGAAATCAATTTATGATTGGACTTATTTTTGGAAAAAGCTAAAGATAACCAAAGAAATACATTGCACAACAAGAAGAAGTAGCTCAAGAAGAAGTGCTTTTATTAAATACATAATAGATAAGCTCCCAACCTTGAAAAAACTCAACAGAAAAAGGCCAGATATATATACAACAGTGAAATGCCAAGTATGCTAAGAAAAAGTAAAAGAAACACAAGCATATTTGGCAGTATGTAAGGGGCAAAGAAATCTCTAAAAGAGAATTCAAAAGGTAACCATTGCAACAGCATAGAAGAAATTAAGAGAAGAAGAAAAGATCTGAATTTCTTCACATGTGTTATATATAGTGCTCTTTAGAAAAACAGAGATAGAAGAAGTCAAGATGAGAGAAGCACTAATAAAAGGCCTAATTCTAAAAAAAATACAAGATAAACTAGCACAGCTTTTAAATTCAAAATCAAGACAGCAATTTGCAAATACAGTAATAATAACAGTCTGGAATATATTTTATGAACAAGTATGAAGAATATATTGTGAAAAAATTATTGAATATGAGAAAAAAATTGGAATAATAGGTAAAACTAAAAGGAAAAAAGATGACAAGCTAAAGAAACTAAGAAAACAAGAAAAGGCAAGTCAAGAAAAAATAAAAAGAAAAAAAGAAGAAATTAGAGAAAAAGGAAAGCAAGTTGAAAAAAAAGTAATAAAGACAATTTCAGGGCTTGTCATAGAAGAGAGAAAACCCTTCTATTATAGACTTTAAGTAGTTAGACAAGCAGCTTACTTCTGCTCGAAGTAATGTGGCAGGTTGCACTTAGGTACCAATAAGGTGGCCAGGTGATGCTAGAATTAGATATTAGGGATATTTATGTAGTTACAAATGTAATTCCAAAAACTTAATAAAGTACTACAGTCAACCCTTCATAAATGCACCCTTTATAAATGCACACACTATGTATGTCTTCTCTAAATGCACACTAATCTTCAGTCCCAAGCATATAGAGCACTTAATAAAATGCCCTCCATAAATGCACGCCTTCTCTAAATGCACATGTTTAAAATTTTTGCTTATAGTCCCAAGGGGGTGCATTTATGAAGAGTTAACTGTAGCATAACTGCTTATATGTTAAAAAAAAAAAAAAAAAAAAAATCTTAACAATAATACACTTACAAAGAAAAGATATTAAGCAATTAATAATGAAATAGAATTGAATACAGATATTAAAGTTATAACAGATCAAATTAAAAAACTTAATATAAAACAGCAACACCAAGAAGCAGGAATGAACTACTTTACAAAAATAAGAATAGAAGTAGAAAAAGAAAAGGTTAATGAAAACATACTAGTAGAATTAACAAAAATTGAGTTAGAAGACTTCATATTTTTGCTTATCTCCTTTTTTCCTTCTCTTCATCTTCTTCTTTCTCTTTCTCTTCTTCTTACTCTTTCTCTTCTTTTTTTTCTTTAACCTTAATAAAACATAATAATTAGTCTTCTAAATACAGAACATGTATAGGAAAAAAGTTCTTTAAAGACAATTTCTCCATCTATATACTACTTGAAGAAATAAAAGAAGAGAGAATCAAATATGTTTGATGGATTTTAGGAAAAAATAAACATATAAGAATAATCAAAGAAGTTTTTAAAAAAGGAAATAATTGAATTGAAGTTGATTTTAATTGTGAATACAGTAGAAATAAAGCAATTAAAAGAATTAGTAGGAAAGAAGAAGAATGGCTTAAGCTTATCTCAGAAGAGACAAGAAATAAAAGTAAAGAAAAAGACCAAATTAAGCAATCAAACTTTAAAGAAAAGCAATCTAAATATAAATTTAATAAAGAAAAAAAAGAAGATAAAAATCTTTCTGTTAAAAAAGAACTAGAAAAAACTTATACCAACTATCTAACTATTTGGAACTTATTAGCAAATATAAATAAAACAGAATTAGATTTTATTTGCAGAAAAATTAGAAAGGCCTACATAGTTAGAATCAAAAAATTGAAGTACAAAGCATTGGCAATAATCAAAACAGATAAATATAAAAATAAAGATATACCTTGGTCATTACCAATAGATAATAATAAACTAGTAAGAGTAATGAAAGGTGATAAAGATTATAAAAAAAAAATCATCAGAGCCAATTTACAGTAAAGTTAACAGAACTTTCTAGAAATGCATCAGAAGTACTCTTGCTATAATGTTTAAAAAGTAAGAGTGCAAAGTTTGTTTATATTTCATTAAACAGAAATAGGAATTAAAGAAAAATAGCAACAATCACTTTTGCAATAAAAAAGGAAATAGATTCAGCCCAAACTAAATCAATCAGATATAACAACTTTTGAGTCTATTGGGTAATGAAAGAAAAGAAAGAAACAAAAAAAAGTTTAAAAAACAGAAAAAAAGAAGATATAGATAGATCTGGTCAAGACACTGATTTAGAAAATTATAAAAGTGTAGATTCTTAGAAAAACAAAAAATATAAAAACAAAAAAAAAGACAGAAAAGATGTAAATACAGAAAATCAACACAAATGCAAGATCTCTTACAATGCATACTAATTAGACTTGAAAGACTTAAGATATACAAAAAATGCAATTCAAAACCTTTACCAAAAAAGAATAGCCACAATGTTTCTAATGTTTATTATAGTTAAACCAAAAAACAAGAAATAGAAACAAAAGTCTTTTTAATAAAAAAAAAGAAAAAACGAACTACAAGTCAAAAGAATATACTATATCTAGAAGAAATTAAAGAAAAGACTAAAGAAAGAAATAAAAATATAAAAGGAACCAACTTAAATATAGTAGCACTAACATTAATAGCTTTAAGAAAAATAATTAAAAAATAAAAACACTGTATAAATAGCTAATTGATAATGAAATAGATATAATTAACTTATCAGAAACAAACATTTCAAGCAAAGAAGATTTTTTTATTATAAGAAATATAAAGAAATCTAAAAGTTTTTGGGCAAATTCAAATTCAGAAAAAAAAAGGGCTCTGGTGTTAGTATACTTATCAATAAACATTAAGAAAAACATCTTGAAAGAATAGATAGAACAAATAAAAATATGATTACAGCCAACTTTGTATTTAAACAACTAGAAATAGTAATTATAATGCTATATATGCCACCTAATAACAAAGGAGAATATAAAAAAATTCAAAGAGCAGTAATAGAAAAATACATCAAATGATCACAAAGAACATAGATAATAATAATAAGAGACTTCAATAGTATATAATAATGAACTTAATAGATTAAATAATCTAAAATGAAAGTCAGAAAAACAAGATTCTTTTCTCAAATAGTTAACAAAACAGAAGCTTTGTAATACATATAGAACAATAAATTCAAAATTCAAAGAATTCTCCTGGTCAAGTAGAGACTTAAGTTCAAGAATTGACTAAATATAAATAACAGAAGATTTATCATATAGACTCTATGATGCAGAAATACAGAAAATAGATATATGCACAAATAGTGATCATAATATAGTACTAGCAAAAATATATTTAAAACACTTAATAGCTATATAGAATACAGCAGAACTAAAAAAATTTGGTCAACAAAGAACAATTTACCTATATAACAAAACAACAAAAAAAAACTAAGAAAATTACAAAGCAAAGCTTGATTAACAATTAAAAAAAAAATTAATATACAAGATCTAAAAAATATATTGTATAATTTAAGTAATGCAAGCATGCCAACAAACATAGAAAATAAATTAAATAACTGGTGGAATATTATCTGTAATAGCATACAATCAGTTGCAAGAAAATCATTTTTTAAAAAAAAAATATTTAATACAGTAAAAAATAAGAAAAAGCAGACAAAAAAGTAAAGCTTATTAAAGTACTAACACAGTTAGAAAGATGGATCAGAATTAGTAAAATAAACATTAGACACAGTTTTCTAAATAACAATATATAAGAACTTAATAAAGAAATAAAATATATTACTAATACCAAAAAATATATATTAAATTAGCATCCAAAGGTTGAATGAAAAAACTAATAGAAGATCTCAAAAGTTGATAAAAAATATTTTATACAAAAAGATCAAGTGAGATTAAGATTTTAAAAAGAAGAGAAATCAAAGAAAATATAGAAAAAAGATGTCAATAATTAATAACAAACAGGAAAAAATGCTTACAAGTTTACTTAACAAACCAAGTAGAAAAATCTAAATAGACAGACTCATAAAAGACACAAATACATAGGTCGAATGAATAAATAAAGAGTGAATAATAGGTAAATAACAGAAAAAAAATCTGCTATTATTTTATCTTATATCTGCCAAATAATGGCAGCATAATAGCAGTATAATAGCAGAATAACAGTAAAATAATAGGAGGTTTGTTAATATAAGTAATATAATAGTAACATAATAGCAAAATAATAGAACAGTTCTATTATTTTATTTTTAGTTACAAAGACTAAAAGTAAAATAATAGAACTGTTCTATTATTTTGCTATTATGTTACTATTATGTTACTTATATTGACAAACCTCTTGTTATTTTACTGTTATTCTGCTGTTATGCTGCTGTTATGCTGCTATTATGCTGCCATTATTTGGCAGATATAAGATAGAATAATGGCAAAATTTTTTTCTGTTATTTACCTATTATTTATACTTTATTTATTCATTCAACCTGTGATAGTTATAAAAAATTAATTATAGAACTACTAGAAGTTCTCAACAAAACAAAAAAACATTTTTAAAACCAATTAAAACTCTAAAATTTCAGAAAAAAAAGTTTAAATAATAAATAGAGAGAAATTTACAAACCTAAAAACATTAATATAGTTAGATTGGTACAAAGATATAAGCCTAAACATCATAGCAGATAAATAGTCAGAAATGCTAACAGGTTTAAAAAAAAATATAGCTTCAGAAGTTACAGCAATTACTTATAGGCTTATATAAGCAACAGGATTGTATACACAAAAAATATTTAGAATCTTTGCAAAAATATACATTAAGACAGGTGATGTATTAAAAAAATAAAAAATATCACAGATATACTTTATATTAAAAGAAATGTAATAGCAATATAACTTAAATAATGTCAAGCCTATTGCTCTGCTAGAAGCTTTAAAAAAATGTATAACAAAAATTCTGAAAAACAGATTAACACAAGTTTTTACTAAGAAAAAAATACTCAAAGGTTCTAATTTCATAGATCTTCTAGGAAACTTAACAAAAGAATCAGTACATATTATCAATATACTAATAGAAGATGTTAAAGACAATAACAAGAAACTATAGCTAGTTTTCTAGAACATGAAAAAGACATTTAATTTAGTATCTCTGCAAGCACTAGATCTGGCAATAAGAAGACTTAAAAAATGTCTAAAAGAATTATAAATTTCATATTAAATTTATTTGAAAACAGACAATCTAAAATTATTATGCATTGAGAAACTACAGAAATATAAAAAGTAGAAGATAGTATTGAACAAGGTAAAGTGTTATCACTATTAGTATAGAGAATATTTTATGATCTACTATTTGAAAGAATTCAAAAGAATTTAAATCTTAGATATACAGTTGAAGTAGACATTCTATACAACTATAATCTTAACTACTACAAGAAAATAAAATAGAGACAAGCAGTAGTAGCTTTTGCTAAAGACACAACTTGGATTGCAAAAAACAAAGAACAGATAGAGCAGACAATTCAAATAGCAGAAGAGTTCTTTAAAATCAATAACATTTAGATAAATAGAAAAAAATCAAAACTAGTGATCATGAATACAAAAGAAAGAATAAAAAATAGAAAGATGCATTTAAGCAACAAATAGATACAAGAAGAGAATGTAAACAAAATAACAAGATTCTTGGGAATATAACTTAACTATAAGCTAAAAGAGTCTTTAGTCAAAACAAGAGCTCAAGAAGTCATATATATAATAATAAGAAGTCTTGAAACAAAAAAAATAACAATAGTACAAGTAATTTATATTAATAACATTTGTATAGTATCTAAGCTTACCTACTTGCTACAGATAACAAAATTATCTAAAACAGTAATAAATGCAATACAAAAGCTAATTTTAAAAATAACAAAACATAAACTCAGAATTGCAAATACAGTAAGCAATAGTATTATGCTATATAGAAATCTTAAAAATTGCAACTTTCTTTGGCACCAACTATTAATAAAACAAATTACAAGTTTGCATGCATAAGTTAACACTATGAGTTTAAAAGAAGCTCTTACCAAAATACAGATTAACTACAGACTCTTATTAATAAGTGTATTAGAAACCAATTGGTACTATAATTTGCCTAAAATATGCAAAAGTTTATAGAAAGACAATTTAGCATGTCATGTTATGCTTAAAGCCAAAAAAATACAAGTAACAATGAGATTTGCAACTTTAGACCATAATATAGAAGAAAAAAATGCAAAAATTGCAGATCTACTAGATAATAATTTTACTAAAAACATAGCTAAATTCCTTAGTAAATTCAACTTAGTTTATATAAATCAGTTACTTTCAAAGTTAGACAACAAAATGATTTTATAGCAACAACTTAAACTATTATGAGAAAAATCAAGCAAGGACAGAAAAGCCAAGTAGTTTACAAAAATAGAAGAAAAAATATTAAAAGACAAAGAAAAAAATTATTACAACAAATTGAAGAATAAATGAACTAAACAACCTTGTTCTTAAAATGCTGCCAAAACTACTTTCTTGTGACAAAAGAAAAAAAAGAGTAGGTTTTAATAAAAACAATAGAAGAGAAGAATACAAAATCAGTAATTGAAAAGATTGTAACAAAAGGTTCTAAAAAATTATTAACAGAATATTGACATGAAGAAAAGCAAATAAAAACAGCAAAAATAATTTTATCTAAATGTAAAAGTTGCAAGTTAAACCAAAGCCAAATAAGTTCAGTCTATGAAAGATAGATCAATAAAGTTAAAGTACAAGAAGAAATTTCAGACTATATTAGAACATGTAAACATCAAATCTTAGAGTTAGACCAAGAAATAATAAACTTCTTATAAAAAATAAGAGAAAAAAGAGTATGACAAAATAAAAGTGAAACTATTAAAGTTATATGTTATAATTTAGATATTGAATCATCAAAAAACAACATATCAGTTAACTAATAAAAGATGAACTTATGAAACTCTTTCAAAGAAACAAAAAAAAATTCAAAGAAATATTGATCTTTTATATAGATAGTTTACTAAGAAGAGCATTAGGAAAAGAAGATTTAACAGTAGACCAAATAAGATCAGACTGAGTATAATTAGATAAAAAAGAAGAGAAAATACTAAATAAAAGCTGTTTTGGTATATAAAATTGGCCATTATCAACAAAACCAAAATTTTTAGCTATTTGGTTTGTTGTATTTGCAACACTAAAACAGAGAAAAGTAAAGATTTGTACAAATAGTGTGATAGCAATCACAGATCTTAAAAATAAAAAAAAAACTAATTTATTAGATAATAATTAAAAAGAAAAAATTACAATTTATTAAAGAATATTAAAAACATTATAAGGTTAAAAAATTTAGAAATAAATTTAGTTAAAGTTAAAGGCCATAGCAATAATGAATGAAACAATAGAGCAAATAGTTGAACAAAAGAAGGAGCCAAAATAGATAGTTTGATAGAATAGTAAAGAAAACTTCTTAAAAGACTAGCATCTTAATTTATTGAAAAGAAAAAATCATAGAAGATCTAATAAGAAAGTTTATTAAGAAAATTTTAAATCTTCAAACAAGAGATGAATAGAGTTTTTTATTAGTGATTAAAAAAATAGAACCAGATGATAAAAAGAAAATATATAATTGATTATACTTATAAAAAAAGATTAAAGACTAAAATAGAAGCAGATGTACAAGCCAAAAAAAGAATATACAAATAGGAACTCTAATTAAATGTCTTAATAATAGATTACTATTACTAAAACCTCTAATACAACAAAGACCAAATCTTTACAAAAGTACTTTTTGCATACTTTGCAATAAAGAAGAGAAAGAAAACTTAGAACATTTGGCATCATACAAGTACTATAAGAATAACTAAAAAAAATAGAAGATCTATTAATTAATCTTGCATGAACTAAACTCTCAAGTGAAATACAAGTTATTACAAGCAAAAGACAACTTAAAGAAATTTTTTGGTAAGTAAACAAGCAAAAAAAAAAGAAACAAGAATAGAAATAGCCAAATGTCTAGTTTAAGAAAAGACAATTGAACAAATACAAACTATACTAAAGCTTTTTAAGAAAAGACAATTGAACAAATACAAACTATACTAAAGCTTTTTAAGAAAACAAAAGATTTTTTAGATATGGTAACTAATATAGCATAGAATGAGTTCTATAAAAACATATAGAAAAGAATATACAAAGTTATTATTGAATAGGAAAAACTAATGAACATCAATCAGTCATTAAAATAAAAAAAAACCAGAAAGAAATGTGAAATTATCTAGTAAAGAGATGTATAGTTAAATAGAAAATTTAATTAGAATAAAAAAAAACCAAGCTGCTAAGAAGATTAAAGAGTCAAAAAAGGTGAAAAATATTAAGATAAAGAAAATATGATTTTAATTAAAAGTTATATAGAAAATAAAGTAAAACTATTTTTATATGATCTTTTAGGCTAGTCTGATACAGTTCTTGGATCCAGGTTATTACTCTAACTAATGCAACAAACCATCTTTAGGCACTTATTGAAGCAGCTAGAGAATACAAATCTTAATAAAGATTAATAGCAGGGGTGTGGCAACCTAGTGAAGTAAATAGGTTGTCAACCCTCAAGTGGCAGGTCTAAGATTCAATTCCCACAAATGACGAATTTTGAAAATTATA
Source organism: Cetraspora pellucida (assembly GCA_910591915.1). Taxonomy (NCBI): domain Eukaryota; kingdom Fungi; phylum Glomeromycota; class Glomeromycetes; order Diversisporales; family Gigasporaceae; genus Cetraspora; species Cetraspora pellucida. The sequence goes on from CAJVQA010002054.1 coordinate 22,756, forward strand.
TCCGTGTTACAGTAACTGTCACTTGCCGATCAGTTGGGTTTTGGGCATCTGTAATCTTAGATACACCAAGTCAGGCTCCACCTGACATTGGGAGCTTGGGGCATCTATGCTAAGTATAATATTACATGGTACATGTACATAAAGGAATGTAAAACCGGTATCGTATAAGGCTTCGGGCAAACCCACGATAAGACCACTAGGCATAGAAGACTAAGAAACCAAAGAGATGGAAACTCACTTGGAAATCCCAAGTAAAGAGGTAGCACAAACTTTTGATAGTGCCATTGGACTGACGGAAGCCCATAAAACACCTTCATAGGAACTGTCAAATAAACTGGATGACAAAGATGTGTAGAGGAGCACATGACCAACCAGGCTG
>CAJVQA010002055.1:0-23134 GCA_910591915.1 Cetraspora pellucida
ATTATATGTAAGTCTACATTGGGTTTGTAAATCTATGTATAATTTTTAAATATAGTTTAAATAAAATTTTTATATAATGTTAAATAAAATTAACTTCCTGATATACTATACAGGTTTTGCATTAGGTGTTATATCTGCAAGCCAACTACAGATCTTGCCTATTTAAACTCTTTGCATATGTAATCTGACTTGTGATCATGAGAACATTTTCTGAGCTACATCTATTCAAAGTATCTAATGCTTTTGAGACCCTTAAGACTAGTTTATTCTCGACAGGAAACTTACTAGAACCTTCTGTGTTCCACATCTAGCTAATCTAGTTTTATACAACATGCTATAGTTATCTAATATTTGCAATCACAAAAGTTATCTGTTTAACTGCTATGTTATACTATTTCTACTCTTGTAAAGTTCACTAGAACCCCAGTACCTATTATTATGACATCTTCTCCATCATCTCTTACTAACTGCTACTTAGAATCGACAGGACTCTTCCAACTTCTAATCTAGATAGCCCAGTATAGTATACTTATGTATTCTTTTTTTCTGACGATTCTGATGCTCTGGTTGGTTATATGCTCTTCTATACATCTTGATATTTAGTTTATCTACCTATTTTTTGAGGTGTTTTATGGGCTTCTATCAGCCTGACTGTACTATCAAAAGCTCATGTTACCTCTTTACTTGGAAATTTTCAAATGGGCTTCTGACTCTTTAGTTCTTTAGTTTACTGTATCTGATGGTCTTATTATGGGTTTGCACTGAAGTCTTATATGATATCAGTTATTAATATTCTTCTATATATGTGTAATGTTATATTTGGCATAGATGCTCTGAGCTCTTATTCAAGATGGTGTGACTTAAGGTTACAGATACACAAATCCAACTGATTGTCACGAAACAGTTTGCTATAATACAGATTAATTTCCAAATTTTGTTATAAGTAAGATTTGAACCTTAGACCTGCCACTTGAAGAATAACAACTTGACCACTATACTAGAATTGCCATCCTCTAAATTTAAAGATATTTAACTTATTTGTAATAGATTATTAATATAAAAATTAAATTAAAAATACTTGTCTTTAATCTGTATAACTAAGCTATAATAAAAAAAATAATAAATATGTATTTGGTATTATAATATTAGCATCTACATTCTTTTATTATAAAACTTTTTTTTAATAAAATAAAATAAAAGTTGTTTTTAGTAGGGTTTTTAGAAATATTGCAACAAAGTAAACAATATTATATACTATATATTATATTACTATTAGAGTTCTGCAATTTGATTTAATTAAATATTTAAATTTAACAAGTTGTCAACTTCCAAGTGGCAGGTCTAGTATTCAAATCCTATAGATGATAAAATTTGAATAATTATATCTGTGTTATAGTAACTGTGTCTTGTCAATTAGCTGAACAGAAGAAGAAGATCTGTAATCTTAGATACACCATCTTGAATGAAAGCTCAAAACATTTATGCAAAGTGTAACATTATATATACATAGAGAAATGTTAAATAACCGGTGTTGCATAAGACTTTAGTGCAAATCCATAATAAGACCACCAGGCACATAACTCTAAAAAACTAGAATATGAAAATCCACTTGGAAATCCTAAGTAAAGAGATAGCATAGACTTTTAACAATACTACTGAACCATTAGAAACCTCAAAAGGAATAACTAAAATAGAACAGATGACAATATATGTAAAGGAGCACATACCAACTAGGCTGTCAGAAATCACTAAAGAAAAAGGATCTTAGAATACTATACTAGGCCATTTGAATTAGTAGTTTAGGAAATCTTGTAGGTTCAGAGTAAAGAGAAGATACTGGAAAAAGAAGATATCAGGGTCCTAGTAAACTTTACAAGAGTATAGCAGTTTAATGGTTAGTCCTGACTGCAAGTGATGGTCTAGGCCAAAGTGGTACCAGGTTAGCTATAAGTATAGAATACAGAAAGTTTTAGTGGGCTTAGTATAAAGTTAAATATAACTTAGTAACTATGGTATATTTGCAGTAACCTTGCAGTTGATAAAGTAGGGATGAATACAGAAACTAGAGTATTTAAATAGAGAACCTACAGGCAGGTTCTATATATGGCAACTAGTATAGAACCTTTAGGTAAATTACTTAAAATAGACAATGATTAAAGCTGTATGAGTAGCTAGTTGTATACTTTTTCTATGATTGCTTCTGTAGCTGTTGTATATAATAGTTATATGCTAACTGATTATTAATAAACTTCTGGGTTACAATTACTCACCTTAATATTAAAAAAATATATATATTTGAATTTAAATCAAATTTAAATCTAAAATTTTCAAATTAAATTAAATTTAATTTTATTTGACAAATATTTGATTTAATTTAAAAATTTATAATTGAATATTCAAAATTATAAGCTATTTATTCAAATTTTATTAAGACAATTGACTTTTTTGTTCTATAAAACTAGAAGTATTTTGTTTAGAAAACATTTTTACTTAAAAGCTTAAGATTGATTAATATAGTAAACTTTTTTGTAAATTAAGTTTTTTTTATTAATTAAATTTTAATTTTTTTTTAAATTCAATTAAATTCAAATATTTGAATTAAATATTTGATCAAATCAAATCAAGAGTATATTTAATTTGACCAATTTCAAATTGACCTAATATTTGATTTAATTTTGATTTAAAAATTTTTAATTACTATAATTATATTTATAAATATTATAAAAATCATTTATATTAAGAATTATTAAATTTTTAAATTATAAAAAAATTATATAATTAATTATTTAAAATTTAGAAAAATATTTTTTATATCTATATTTTCTAATAAAAATCTATTCACTTTTATTGAATATATTTTTGTATATTAAATTTTCTATATTATAATAAGTTTATATCTTAACATTATATTTATACTAGTTAAAATTTTTATTACTACTAAATATGTATCTATTGCATCTAATAAAAACCAAATTTTATTTTAATTATAATAATAAATTTATTATTAAGTTTTGCCAAAAATAATAAAACAAAACAAAACTTTTTGTTTTTTTTATTAGTTATATAATTCTTTGTTTGCAAATTAGTTTCAATTACTAATTAATTAAAAAACTTTTTAATGATAGTTTGACTTTTTTAATCATTTTGCTAAACTTTTAAGTTAAAAATAAGTTTTTTATTATATATATTGCTTTATATATAACAATTCTGCTATTAATTTAATTTTTTTATTAAGAAAACCTAATTCTAAAAATTAAATAATAATTAATATTCTGCTAAATAAATTTTTTTTAAATATAATGTTAATGTTGTTTTATAGCAATTATAATAATTAAATAATAATAATAATAATAATAATAAGACCTCTAGAATTGATAACATAGCAGTTATGCTTTGAGGTCACAAATTGCAAGGTTGCCAGTTTAAATTCTAATGATGTTAATTATAAAGATGCATTTTTAAAATAAAAAACTGCAATACTGCAATACCAGGAACTCAGAACATTAGAAAAGACATATAATCTGTAATTAAGAAGTCACCTAGTAATAAACATGAATTAGAACCTGATTTGGAATAACTGAAGTTATAAGATGTAATGTGAGACTAAAAGTCTGACAATAAGAAATATTATATGAACTTATAGCAACAGTTGGTTCTATATAAAGTCTTCTAATCCTGGCAGAAATCAGTATAACAATTGCTTCTGGAAAGTTTAAAAATACAGACCAAAGAGGTTGAGGTCTAGTAATCCTTAAACATTGAGAATATTAGTTTGGAAAGAGTATAAAAGATACAAAAAAAGATTTCAGTAAGATTGTCAAAGAAGAAATAATAATAATAATAATAATAATAATTATCTAATTTTGTTTTATTAAATTCAACATATACTTTATAATAAACAATTTCTAATTTTTGAAATTTTAATTAAGAGTAAAAAATATTATTTTGCAATATATAAAACTTATTTTAAAAACTTTTAATATTTTTTTTAAAATTTTTTCAATTAGTAATAAATAGTTTAGTAAATTTATATATTTTGGATCTGTATCAGTTTTATACAAACAAGGTAACACATTTTTGCAGTTTGTAATAAGTTAAAAAGTTTACAAGTTTTTTGAAACTTTATATATTTTTTCTTTTGTACCTTTTTAAGTTGTAAAATATATGTTTCATGTTTAGAATAAGAACAAGTTTTAGCATTTTTTAAGAGTTTTGAGTTTTTTTAATTTATTATTAACTTATTATAATGCTTTCAACATAGTGCTTTATTAACCAAATCTAAGTGTTAGCTCAAATCAAATATAGTTACTTACTTAGAAACTACATAAACATTATGCAATTCATAATTATACTCAACATTATTCTTACTTATGAAATTGCAAGCTTATAAAATTTTTTTTCTTTTTAAAACGGAAAGCTTGAAACTGAGTATTTTGAGTAAAAGCCATCTTTTTTGTGTAATTTTTTTTAAAAAAAAGTTTACTTAAGGTAGTTTGTGAGCACTTGTGAATTCTTATGAATTACTAACAACAAAGAACCAAAAATACTTTATATAGCTAACTTCTGGATTCATTAACCTTTCACCGGATTATTTTGATATGTTATAGAGCATAAAGTATAGTTTCAGAATATATATGTCACAGTTCGTTTTCATGGCTGTTATATGCGGTGTATATGTAACTACATTTTAATGATTGACTAATCAGATTTAAAGCCCGCTATGCATAATAGTTTCAGGATGTATACCGTAGCATAATACACATAGGTATAATACCAATAATAGAAACTGGTTAGCCAATTAAATTGCTTTATCTGCAATTCCGAAAATTTCCCTTAGAATTATATTAAGCTGAGAGCATAATGGTGGTTATGCATGCTATACGGTATTAATATCTGGTATTACAGTATTATACTACCATTTTTATTATACTGGTATAATCGCATCCCTAATTGTGATTTAATAGTGTTTTCTAGTTGCTAAATGCATGCTCCAGAGCTGATCCCGACGCTGACTGTACTAAAGTATAAAGGATATGCTATAAAGTAAGTATTGGGATGGTGTGAACCCGGTGTTTCTTTCGCTTTTTTTTAGGGTTTGGTTAGGATTTTGGACCATAATTTATAATTAAAGTGTATAGGTGAATTATCGAGACCCCAAATTTTAGCATCAACCAATTTAGTGTCAGTCGCGACATAAAATTTCTTTACAAAGAAACTTTATAATCGTAAAACGTAAAATTTGCACTTCTCATAATCAATGTGGCCAGATTTAACGATCTTAACAAAGCTAGACTTGTAAGAACTCATCTACAACATTACTTAGAAACTAAAAGGCAGTTTACTCTGTAAAAATAGGGTTCGTCTTGAATAAACTATTATCTCTTTTGTTATCAACCCTCGTATATATCAACATAATTATCTAATATCGATTAAAAATATAGAAGTACAATTCTTGTAAGATATTTCGATTTTTCAGTATTATATCTAGTAGTATACTAGAACTGGTAGTTAGTTTTGCAAATAATATCAAAATTCCCTGTTTCTGTTTTTATTTAAAAGGGGGATTTTGCCATTATTCAATCTAGCAATCAGCCAATTTTAGGATAATACTAAGAATCGAATTTTTTTAGGGTGGTCACGGAAAATTCATTTGTCAATAAATTTTTAATTCGATGAAGTGAAGATGTTGCACAAATTATATGGACCCAAACCAGATGACATTAGAATTTCATTAGACACTTATAGCTTTGTACATGAAACTAATTGTCAAATTGTTTGGGATACATCTCTGGATTAAATATAATAAGTTTTTTAAACCACCAGTGAAACGACTAGTTACATATCAATATAAATAATAGAATATTAATTAAAATTTAACATGACTAATAAAAAAAGCACATAAAACCATATTGCTTTAATATTTATATGCATCTAAAACACTAAACAAGAATAACATAACAAAAAAAATAATAATTAATCTACTGAATTTTCTTTTCAGCTTTAGCTTCACGTTCTCGTTTCCGATCAGCTTTAAAGAAATTGGCGAACAGTCCTAACATAGTCCACATATAAACCCAAAGTATTAAAGTTAAACCGAATGGATATGTTTCTTTAAGTTCAGGGCGTAATATTTTGAAATAAAACAGATCATAAGAAGCTTGAATCATATTTAATGTGAATTGAGTCATTTGAAATAAGGTTATGTAACGTTTAATGAATCGAATTGGAATTGAAAGGGCAGTACTAAGGTAGTAACCATACATCACAACATGAACAGCTGCAATTAGAAAACAGAAAAATGAGAAATGAAACAAAAACACGATGTAAAAATTTAAATAAATGTAATTAGTGAATATTAGATTTAGATTGTACCTGAATTCAAAGCAGCGCTGAAGTAAGCTTCACCAGTTGGAGCGACATAAGTAACCCACCACCAAATAATAAATATGGAAGCGTGATGGTAAACATGTAAGAAACTGATTTGGTGATTATTCTTTTTTAATACCATAATGAATGTATCCATAAACTCGGAAATTTTTGAAACGTAGAATAGCCAAATGTACTTCGCCATCTAATATCATGTGCATTAATCAAATATTTTTATAGTTAAGAACCTGATTCTGTCGATCATACATTCATTGAAGAAATGATTTATTGGTATTATACCTGAAAACCTTTCTCAGATTTATCTTCAGGGTTAGCAAACAACGAATACCCTTGTCTCCAAGCTTCAAATAACACGGTAATACACATATAAGCACTCAAAATAACCAAAACCGTATTGTGAACTATGCTTAATCCTTTAACAGATAATTTAGTATAATTTGTCATAATTTGCTTTCCCACAAATACAGTGGCTAAATAAGCGAGACAAATTATTAGCACATGAAAAAGATTCATTAATGGTAACCGTGACGTAAATGGGGATTGACTCGATTCCAAGAATTCCACTGCGTCGTTATAAAGAGTTGGGAATAAAACCCGTAAACTAGACTTAACCACATTTTCTAAAGGAGTAATAAAAGGATCACTGATTTTTCCAATTATTTTAGCAAATTCTATTAAGAAGTCAACCGGTATTGAAATAATATCAGCGGAAGACATGATAGCTTGAAGTATATGGTGATCAATCGCTTAGAAAAAAAAAAAAAAGATATTCTATTCATTATATCGGTTTATATCAAGTTACACCAATTCCTAATTTATACAAGTAATCGATGATACTCAACTTTGCAATACACGATACCGATACTGTTTATCGTTATAAAACAATACAAATTTTACATTTTTTAGTATTATCACTATCGTCATGTGCATCCATGTTTCCATGTTTCTTTCATTCACGCATTTAACGTTAACATTAAGAATAGTTGATAAGAACAATGGTATTTTTAAATAAGTAATTTTTTGATTACTTGTTAGCATTAATTTGACAGTACATGAATGTTATTGTTATTGGATTACTAAACAATATATAATGCTAAATGCAATCAGGCATCGATATTATATTTGTAAAGCATATACGTATATACCAATCAAGGACAAGGTTTCTAATCCCAAGATTTTGACCAATGTCGAATAGTCGAATACGTGTAGTATTGCCTACAGTATTCCTTTGACAAAGTAACCCACTCATTCAGTACCAGATACAACGTATTAAATAGTACCCTCCGTAAGTCATTGGGGTGTTCTATATCGGTCTAATTACACAAATAGTGCAGTTGATATAATGATAACGATAATGGTGATTCCCTAATTAAGATTCTTTATAGATCAACGATAGTATAAGAGTAAAAAAACAGAAAATTCAAACTGCAATAACTTTTGAACTAGCAAGCCTACATAGATAAATTTATTTGTCAGGCTCATTCTAGCATGTTCTTAAACGTAACAATGCCATTTTTAAAAAATTTTTTTTAACCTTCTTTTTATTGTTTGGAGGACTCAATTTCCGTGAAAAATGATTTTTAATAAAAATAGAATTTTTTGTTGACCACCATTACATAATGATAGACAAAAAGAAGTTTAAAAAGCACGTTGTGTGAGTTTGCTGGTTCAAGAGTGATTGCAGTTTGAATTTTATATATTTTTACTATTTATAAAAAAAGATCTTAAAATGTCGTCTATGAAGCTGTTTTTAGTGCTCTAACAAAAAAAATTCCTCTCATAATTTTGACATATGCTTTTAATTCTAAATACTAACTTTAAAATTAGCTTAATCTAGGCAGATGATCGACACAGATTTCTTATTTGCGATATCATCTGCACTAGATTTGTAATTACCGTAGAACGTTCCAATAAGTCATTAAATCCATCGCGATTTTACATTGTATTTTGATATCGACAGGGATTTTTTTTTAGATATTATTACAGGTTCCAAATTGTTCGGCCATGATTTTTTTTTACTGGTATTTTCATGTCGGTCTCTTAGATTATATTATGGAATTTTACAATAAATTTTAGGTAAATCATCTATAGAAAATAAGAAACCAATCTCAAAAGAAAGAAATTTTATTCGCCAAGAAAAGCCGTGAAAAATCCTATGAAAGTGAGTCATAAAGGCACGTGTAATAAATCAGTTATTACACACACGTATTTGTCGTCGAAATCATGAAACATCACGAATCAGTCTTTATGTCATGCATAATTGTAGGGATTTAACCGCCTAAAATTTTTCTTAATCGTTTAATTTGGCCGACATTAAAATAATTCCGACCCACGGCCAACATAATTCTGCCCGGAACTATGGAGCAATTTTTAAACGGTTCCAATCCCTACATTGCAGCTGCGCTATTATTCTTATCCAAGGTTAATGTTTCATTTTTTATCCGAACGGATTAAATTTTTTATAACCGGATAATGTAATAGAGGTATTTGATTTTATCCGGATATTCTGACATTATATGTAACTGAACAATGACCTTTTTTTAATCGCTGATATACTATTGATTATCACCTAACGCCTATACCAGTACTCGTAGATATAATAAATAATTATAGAAATCCAATATTAGCGGAGAGGGTCACTGTTCAGTTACTTTTCACCAACCCGGTATATATACAACATTAGAACAAATTGTCATTTTAAAAAATAAGTACTATAATAGCAAATTCAGGGAACTAATATTAGTTATATTAATAACTAACCCTGTCAGAGCTAGTATTATAGCATTCTACAATTGCAAAGCATAATGAATCTTGTTTATAGTAATTACATATATTACTCAAAGCTAGAAAAAGTTTATATATATAGAGAATGAATACTATCTAGATGTTTATTGTTTCTTTATTTTTTTTTTAAAAAAAAGATTATAATCCATTTAAGTTCTTAAAATATTACCAACATCTGAAAATATTCTCAGTTGCTGTAGAAGCAAAAACTACTAAATATTTTTTGGTAAACCTATTTAAAATAGGAAATTTTTTATATTTTTCATACGCATTACTAGTTAAATCATTACTTTCAAAATCAATCTTTTACAATATAGTAAGTACTACTATTTAAAAGATTTATTACTTCTGCCAAATTACTACTTAAAAGAAAAAATAAAAAAATAGTAATAAGTTAAATATATAAAAACTAAATAAAAACAACAAAATCATGACCAATAATAATTACTGTTATATATATATCCCCATGACCCGTAACAAAAAATATCATGTAATTAGAATATAATTAACAAAGATCGGTCTTTATGGAAATCTTAATACACACTCCTACAATAAATTATCGGAATGATCATTTTTTTTACTAATAAAATATATTAAAAATGAAATTTATGCACTATATAACTATTTTTTAATTATAATAATAATCTTCCTTTATTTGTTGGCTATTCAAAGTTAATTAGTTACGCTTTCTAAAAATGCAAAAAAATCATTTTTAGAAAGCGAAACTAATTAGCTCTAAATAGGCAATAAATAAAAAAAGTGATCATTCCTGTAATTTATCGCATGGGTGTGTATGTAAATTCACTAATAACTCTTATTATAATAAGCTCTTGTTACAGATCTCATCTTTAAAGTTCTTTTGAAAAATGGTCTAATATATTTTTGCGTAAAATAACTTAATGTTTTTTTTACTTTATCAAAATATCAAAAATATTCTTAATACATATGTTTAAAGCGCGATACGTATTAAGATGATGGAAGATAAAAAGTGAAACAATAAAATAAGACCAAAAAATTAGCAGAAATGTAAAAATTATTACTAGTATTAAATCATTGCTTATAAATTACAAGCAGAGTAATATCCTTATAAGGAATAAAAAAACTTGAAAATGGTTAGAATAAAGGAATTTTGTATCTACAATGATTTTTAAATGTTTTGTCTAAAATAACTTTCGTTTTTTGTTACTAAACCTATCTAACGCTGTTGGTGGTTTATTATCTGTTTCTTTTAGTTGTCTTTTGTAGGCCTTTCTCTCTTGTTCAAGACGTAGAATTTTCATCTGTGAATAAATAAACATAATTAGTTGTTAAGTCAAAGGTAAACAACTTAGGTGTCAGCAAATAAACAAACCCTTCGTTCATCAATCACATTCTTTTGTTTCTTACGAAGATATCTTTTCAATGATGAATTTTTACCACGCGCTTTATTACGAGGTTTCCACTTTTCATCACCGACACGCTCCTCTTCCTGCAAATTATGTATGCGCAGACATGCGATATAAGTATGCCTTAACTGTTAAAAACAATATTATCATAAACAATCATACTTCTTGTTCCTTCCGCTCTTTTTCTTGTAACTCTTTCGAGGTTTTATCAATGTTACCAATAAACGTAGGATCTAATGTAATCGTCTCAGGTTGGATCTATAAATAAGCCCAAGGATTTTAAAAATGTCACTGAAAAAAAAAAAAATCCGATCAGGTAATAATTTGTTACCTTGTCTAATAAACTATGCACTTCTGCCTCCTGTCTCTGCTTTTTAGTCTGAAACGGGTTTGCCTCCAAACTGTCAATATTAGGTTCTCCGGAGCCTATAACACCATTCCAGCACAATAAGACATACATAATCCTAAATCATTATATGTCATAAGTAAATCACATTACCAGGAATTAATATACTTGAAATGCCATCAGAATGACCAAAACCGAGTACATCTTCATATGGACAAAATTTTATATCATGGATTTGTGTCCCTGGCTGCAAATGATTCATATAAGGTGATTTCTGCTTTATTCGAAAAGCATCTTTCCAAACCTTATTTTTTAATTCAAAGTCAAGAAAAATGAGCGTAAGAATGGATTGACAAAGAAACGAAACCTAGACCAAAACAAACTTACAGTTATATGTGGACCCCATCCAACTCCTAGAAGTCCCAATTGAGATATAGAAAGGGACGAGGCAGGAGTTCGAGTAAAATATTCTTGTAAGGGTTTATACGTTCGGATATCCCATAATTTAAGCTGACCATCAAGCCCAGATGTTGCCATATAACTATTTATAATAAAAAAATTAACACATTTGATGATATTAAGCAATAAGCAAAACACTTACTTTCCGGTATGGTCTACTGAAATAGCTTTTACAGGACCCTTATGTGTAAGCATTTTGACTAGCGGAGTCGACATGTTGGGTGACCACAACGTTACTGTACCTACAATAAAGTACATTAAAAAATTTTCAAAATACATGTTGCTATTACTAATCACTATAAACATGAGCATAGATATAATAATTTTATAAATGATTCGAAATCAAAGTTGGATAGATATTAGCTGTTTGTTATTACCATTCGAGTGCCCTAAATTAATGATAGCATTCCAAGGGTTTTGTGCCATCGTATCACATCCACCCATTTTTGTCCTTAATTCAGTCACCAATTTGCCAGTTGAAGTATCCTGATATTTTAACCAACCAGCATTTCCCTGAAATGAAATGTAAACATGAATTACTTAGTCAAATTTAGAATACCAGCACATTATTTGAATCAAAACTTTATTAGATAAATATTCACCACAGAAACCAACAAGAAATGATAAGGTAAAAATTCAAGCTTATTCACTTCTATATGTTTTTTTAGGCGATGTATTTCGAGACCGTTATTGTCATATATAAAAACATATTTTTTCTGTGCTGCAGCAAAGAAAAGTTCATTATGAAGCCATCTAGAAATTATAAGGAAAAAAAAGTGTAAAAAAATAAAATCATGAAAATGTGTGTATTAAACTATGAAACTAAATACAAACTTTACATCTCGAACAGTCTCTTTTACATGAATTTCACAGCCTGGTTTGTTTTCCTGCCAATCCCGAGTTACTAAATGGCCTTTACGGCCTCCAATGACCATATGTCTTTTATTTGCAAATAATCAAATTAGTATGATATATGACTGACTAATAAATGAGCTATATGTACTATAAAAACGTTTACCGTCCATTACGAGTATAATCCAGAGAATACGGACTAAATGTAGTTAATTTAAGATCAAATATCTATTTACATTTAAATTAGATAATGCATCAATATCAAAGACTTGTCTAAATTTCAATAATCAGAAAACAAACCTTTTTAGCGGAACTCTCATCCAATTGTTCCATTAATTTCTTTTGTGTGATGTTAAATGTTTTTTCGATTCCTTCAGCTTCCAAATAACTATTTCAATCATTATGACGAAATTCAAAATATCTAACCAACTGTTTTCAGGTTATATAGCATTCACATACCCAGACTCTTCGATTAACAACAGTTCATGACTTGCTGCTTTGTGAGCCGCTTCTTGAGTATACTTTTCAACTCGTTCAAGGGCACCTTTTAATTTCCAGTTTTTGATTTTCTGTACAAATATTCAGCTATGGTCAGTTCGATAGCACTTTACGCATCAAGCCTATTTATTTTTAAATTTTAGGAACATTTTTCAACCTTTAATTGCTTAGGCCCTAATTTGCTTTTGGTTGGCCTCACATATTTAGAAATTCTTGCTGCCAGTAGACCACTGTCTTTCTTAGTCATCTTAGAAATTTAATGATAATCTTGTCAAATCGGAAAATTATATCCGTATTGCAAATGGACACGTGACTAGAATGTTTAATAATAAATTTTAAAAGTTGTTAAAGCAGGCATATAAAATATAATGATACGATTATTTGCAATTGTAATACGATTATTGCTTTTTGCAATCTTGTTTATTTAATCAATAACGAGTGTTATTACAGTATTATTACAATTTTTTCAAGCTCAAGACATTCTTTTCCTTCATTGGTGGCATTTCGATGTCTAATAAATTCTTGATATGGAATCAAAATTTTTTCTATAGCAATAACTCTTCTAAATTCTTATTTCTCATCAATTTTTGTTGCTTTAAATCACAAGTACTAAAGTTCCAATCCATTAACCGTTTATCCATATATCCATAATCCGGATAAATTCAGATCGGATACTTGGATAACGGATATCCAAATGACTAGTACTGATATTTCTAAAGGTGCAAAAGATGCAGATTTGATAATTGAAGTCATCGTAGAGAATATTCAAACAATACATGATTTATTTAGAAATTTAGACAATATTGCACCTCAATCTACTATATTTGCATCAAATACTTCAAGTTTACTAATTATAGAAATTGCAAATGCGACGAAAGGGTGGATAAATTTGCATTTTTTCAATATTTTTCCAAGAATGAAGTTAGTAATTAGTGATGAGACATATGAAAGTTTGATGGAAGTTTCGAAGAAAATGCAGAAAACACTGGGTAGAGTTCCAATCCGTCATCCATTGTCCATATCTGAATTTATCTGGATATCGATAAATGATAAACTGATAATGGATAGGAACTCTACACCTGGGTAATAAGATAATAAGTTTGTCATTAATTTTAACTAACCAATAATCGGTATGTTTTATCTTGATCATTTTATTTATCTTCAAACAACTTAAGATTTTCCTTACTTAATGGAAGCAATTCGTCTTTATGAATGTGGTGATGCCACGTTCAAAGACATTGATAGTGCCCATGAAGTTGGGACCTTTTGAATTATCTTTGATGTACGTAATATTTTTATTATTTATTAATTACCATTAAAGTTTGTTGGATTGGATACACTAAATCTATTGTCGATAATCTTGTTAGGGAAGGTAAACTTGGACGCTTCTATAAATACCCTTCTAAATAAACGCATGATAATGTGTTTATTATAATATTAAAAATCATCCTTCTATTTTTAACATTCAGTAATTACTAGGATTTAAATACTTAAAATAAAATTAACTTAATGTCTTTATTGTAACATTTGAATTCAGTATTTTTCAAAATTTTAATATAAAGTATCGGTATAACTCATTGTATCGACATTTTATAAATTTTTACTAATGTCTCAAAAGTGTCGAGTGATGTGCATTACTATTGCCGTTGTATTGTAAGCAAAACTTGGTATATTTATTGTCGCGGCTGATTATGAAATCGGATTATTGTGAAATTTGGCCCTACCAAAATCCACCTACACTCTACCCTCGTTATAACGGAATGATCGGGCTGGGAAATTCCATCCGTTATAATAAATATCCGTTACAGCATTATATAGTATAGTAATAAAATTTTTAAAATGGTTTAAATAATCACTTATAATGAGGGATCCGTTTTAACGGGGTCCGCTATAACGAGGGTAGAGTGTATACATTATCATGCGTAGTTGTACTTAAAATTTACCTGGTTCACAGAAGAATTTTAATTTATGATCTGATATAAATAAATTATAAATAAACTATTAACATTATAAATTTTGTTTCAATTAACAAGTTTAAAAATTACAATGAATTCAGGTTAGCTGGTAATAATCTTGAAGTATATGGACTAACCCAAGACACAAATAGTAACAAATATTTGATGTTATTTCAATACAAATAGAGGAAGTCTTCATGATGTCCTATTTTTAAATTTTAGAGATCTTAATTGGAAAAGTAAATTAAAACAGTTGTCGATATATTTGAAATTTTAATAAGTGTACACGGAGCCATGGAGATTTCCATACGTAGCAGTAATATTGCAAAATCAATATATTAATGGTAATCTAATACGTATCTTATATTGCTGATCTAGGAAGATCGTATTTATAGTGTTTACCTTATGTTGAGCCAGAAGTGTTAAACAAACAACCATATACAACGGCTGCTGATATCTATAGTTTTGGTATTATTATGTCTGAGATGTCCACAGGAAGACCTCATTATGATACTGAGTATGATGCAACGTTAGATATGAAAATAAGTCATGGATTACGTTCTGAATTTGCTGAAGGCACTCCTGAATGCTATATCCAACTAGCAAATAGATATAGATATATGGATGCTAATCCTTCTGATAGACCAACTGCATCTGATATCTATAAAAATTTAGTAAGATGGCATGAAATATTAAATAATAGTTATGCAAAAAACAAAGATGAATTAGCAATATTAAAAACATTCCAGTTTGCAGATGCAATTATTCTAACATTATCAACCGAATTGCTAATTTGCCCTTGTCTGTCGTGATTATGTTGTGAGTTTTGGGATTTCATTCAGTCACAATACGAAAACTTTTGACTTTAAATGTTTTTTAGACTATACAAGTTTAATTAGTATCATTCATTATTTTGTTTGATTTAAATTCTTAATTCTACCCTGTAAAGTGTACAAAATGTACTATGCAGTTGTCCTTATATATATAAGTTATGAGGCTCGAATCTTATTAAAGATAGTGAATTTATTTTTAACATTAGTAACAAAGTCTAAACGAGCAGTAATTGAAAACTAATTGTAAAATTAAATTCATAACAATCTTTATTACAGTTACAGCATTATGGCATTATGGCATTATGGTGTATAATATTTATGACAATAGGTACTGTGATAACATTAATTCTACCACATGGTAGAATGCCGTAATGCTGTAATTCAGTAATTCTATCACCAACTATATTCTTAAAGCTATAAAATGAACTTGTTTTTTAAACTTGTTTTAAAACTAAACTTGTCTTTAAACTAAACTTAAAACTGTTTACAAAATAAACCGTCTATAAAATAAACTGTCTATAAAATAAATCGTTTATAAAATAAACTGTCTATAAGTATATAAAATAAACTGTCTACAAAATAAATTATCTATAAAATAAAATGTCTATAAATTAATTGTCTATTAAATAAACTTATTTATCAAATAAATTGTCTATTAAATAAGCTTGTCTATAAAATAATTATCTATAAAATAAACTTGTCTATGAATTAGTTATCTTTGAATTGATATGTCTACAAAATAAACTTCTATGAAATGATACGTACCCCATTTGCCCAGTCATAATACATTTCTGATTTAAACTCTAATACGTTACTAATTAAAAAAGATAATTAAAAATTATTCGAAAATTTTATTATTATGAACTTATTAAATTTTGTTACGTGTTAACATACCATTTCACCGAAGTCGTAATACCGACAATCCATTTTACTAACAGGACAAAAATAGGTCAGTGTCATTTCACCGAATATCAATTAACCGACAAGTCTATTTCACTGACACTTTACAGTATTTAACCAACAGTCATTTCACCGACAAAGTAATTCTGGCCATCGTCGTTAGGGTCAGGTTTAGAGTTAAAGTTAAGGTTAGTACAATTTTTAAAAAAACTTGTCGATGAAATAAACTTATCGGTTAATTGATTTTCGGTGAAATGACATAGACTATTTCTGTCATTTTAGTAAAATGGATTTTCGGTATTACGACTTCGGTGAATTGTATTTCAGAAAAATGGATTTCGGGAAGTTAAACCGGAACCATAAATATTATACTAAATATTTTTTGAGTTCATAATAAGTTGGCTTAATCTCTAATATATTAATCCAAAATAGATGAAACGCCTGCTTTTAAACGGTTACGTATCAATTTCTCGATGGCATTTCTATTTAACAATCATCATACCATATGAAAATTCGTTACAAAATAATAGCTGCAACTAACAAAATGCCAAATAATCACCCTTCGTGATGTAGTTAGATGACCTATCGGGGAAATTACCATTGGGAAGTTAAGCGACATCCCTCAAATGTTTACCATAAATTAACAATCCAAATAATACCATAGTATCAGAGCAATGGTTTATGTAATTTATATAAACTGTACATCAATAATCATTTCGTCTAGCACAAATAAAATGTATTTTTCTTTGAATCTATTAAGTTCATAATAGTCATAGTATAGGGAGAATGAGCAATAAATTTGTTTAGGGAAAATGATTTTGGGTCTTGAGTTACAATGTGCACTAGAGTTCCAATCCGGATAAATCCATCATCCATTTATCCATATCCAGGATATTCACTATTATAGCTGTTCTCAAATTCTGGGACAATTGATAAAAATTGATCTGCCGAATTCGATAAGTTTTTGAATTCGGTGTTATCGGAATTGGATTTTCGGCATTACAGTAATTCGATAACACCGAATTCAAAACTTATCGAATTCGGCAGATCAATTTTTATCAATTGTCCCAGAATTTATGAGAACAGCTGTAATATCCACAGATATCCGGATTATCCGGATAAATGGATAAACGGATAATGGATTGGAACTCTAATGTACACTATAATGTCGAGTATCTGATGTGGTACAGTACAGTACCTGTAGGGATGGTAAATTGCCCTGAATAACTTTTCGCCGATTTTTGGTTTCATTTGGTGATACTTATATGGAATGTGATCAATTCCTATTTTGTTTGAAATTTATGAATTAATAACGATAATGATCAATGTAATAATTTATCAATGTTGATATCTCGATATACTGTACTTTTATGTTTTTATAACTCTCTGGAAACTACATCGCTCGCTTCAAATTTTCAGTCTGGAGACAGCGATGATTTACAAGACAAACCAAAAAGATTCTGGGTAATGAGCAAATTTTTATTTGTCCCAAAATTTTTTAAAATGCTATAAATCTTATTAAATCTGGATTTGAAAACAATATGCCATGTTATAGTGTTCCAAATCATTAGTTGAGAAGTCGATTAGTTACCAACTTTCCGCCTATTCAGGTTGATTTTTTTGGTTTAACTAATTATCTGATAATGTCACGTATATGAAAAATCGATTAATTGCAACTATAGTGGCAATTTATCGATCGAAACACTAATCCAAATTGAGGTGTTAGCATTATGAATCAATATCTAAAATTTGGTAATTATCAACGACATTCATAATAATTTTAAGTCAATTTAGATATTCATCGAGAAAACATGACAGGATACTATCGGCAGATACTGTTCATACAAAATTTTAATTGACAGATAGTTTAATTAGGGATTAACGTTTTTCTTAGCGAATGAAAATCATAAACTGTGAAAGGTAAAATAACGATCGTCAGGATACTGTTCATACAAAATTATAATCATAGAAACCTGTCTAATTAGGGAATAAAATCTTTCTTAACGAATGAAAAAAGCAAGGTTTTAATTTTATATGAAAGATTTTTGTTTTTTTAGAAAGGCCTCGAAAATGAAAGCCTTGTACCATAAAGATATAAATAAGGCCTGACACTTCACTTGAAAACCAAAAAAAAAAATCAAGAATAATAATAATTAAAAAAAAGCAAACTGTTATTCTCAACAATTTCTATTATACTAAAATTCATTATTTTACTTCCATCAACTTATCAATAATATCCGAACAAATACTATTTATTTAAAAATGAAATTTCTTGCCACTGCCTTTGTTCTTTTAGCCGCCGTTGCCATGCTTGTTCAAGCATCACCAATGTTAGGACCACCGGGACGACGTAAATATCTTGACTTTTTTTATAAAACATGTTATTGCAATTATTGAAACGAGTATTAACATTTTATATTTGTTACTCGGATTCAGATGGTGATATTTTACCTTTTTTACCTATTGAGACAGATGTTTTGCCTCATGCTAAGGATGTTTTACCTCTTGTTGAGGGTGTTTTACCTCATGCTAAGGATGTTTTACCTCTTGTTGAGGATGTTTTACCTATTGATTCAGATGTTTCACCTCCATTAGAAAAATTCTTGCAAGATCACACTACAGCTGTTAAAAAATTAAATGGTACAATAAAGGCATTGAAAAAAGGACTTGAAAAGCATGAAAAGAAAATATTTGAAACATCCATAAACGATATTTACGGTGCTGCATATAATGTGGAAAAAGTTGCTAAGGAATTCATGGATAAGCTTAACCGTGATTATAAAGTCGAGCCAAGATATCAAATCCAGCCAATAG
This sequence comes from Cetraspora pellucida, assembly GCA_910591915.1. Taxonomy (NCBI): domain Eukaryota; kingdom Fungi; phylum Glomeromycota; class Glomeromycetes; order Diversisporales; family Gigasporaceae; genus Cetraspora; species Cetraspora pellucida. The sequence continues at coordinate 19,214 of CAJVQA010002055.1, forward strand.
ATTAATTTTATTAATTAGTACATAGATTTATTGTTATATTTATAACTTAAAAATTCGTTAGTTATATTATTGGTAAAATTAATTTTATTAATTAGTACATATATTTATTGTTATATTTATAAGTTAGTTATACATATGCTTAATTATTTTAATTTACCTGTTTAATAGAGATATCATGGTTAATAGATTTAAAAAAAATTGTAATCGTTATTTGACAATAATAAATTTATCTTAAACTAAACCGGAAATTGCACATGTGGTGTCGCGGATTATCGTGAAATCGGATCATTGTAAATATTAGCCCTACGAAAGTCCACTACTCTTTTATTTATTTATAAATATATCTATTAAAAACGAATAATACGTTAAATTAGCAAACACGTAAGTATGGTTTGTGAGGTCACAATTGAGTATAAAGTAATATATCGCGTAGAGAAAACTAGACTTCGAGCTTTAAAACTTATAAAATCGAGTCAGCAAACTAATAAAGGGCGCAGTCCCAGCATTACCACCAATCGAGGGCGCAGTCATGTGATATACCGACCTTACAATTCTCCGAAATTTGATTTCAAATTTTTTTTTCAAAATTAATTTTCATGTTTTTTTTGCAAAATAATGTCCGTGTCGTTATTAGGAGACACAATTCCCAAAGAGCTAGGAATTAATTTTACAAAGGTATTTTTTAAAAAAATAAAAAATTTTTTTTCAGGTTTAAAGAGAGACGTTTATGGTCTCGTGATCTGTATTAAGACTTATAACCTATAAATTCGCGGAGAGTCTCCGGACACGTACCGATCACGTGTTATTTAGCATTATGGACGGGAAAGTCTCCGGACACCTACCAGATCACGTGAATTGCACCTACATATATGACTTACATAGCGTCGCCATGAAAAAATGGTAGCCGGATTTTTTACTGGCTTTATGTGATTTCGGATACTGATTGTCAGTAAAATTATGTATTGTGTAATTTAATGACGGTTACTTATTTAGTAATATTAATTAACTAAAATAAGTAAATCACTAACAATTATTGTTTGACTTTCACTTTGCCTTTACTATGTCAAATTTACAAGAACAAGCTGCAAAGGGTGCCACGTATCCAAAAATTATGAAGAATTTCTGAACGAAAAAGGGGTCTCTTTGAAAAAATGTTTAATATGTTGAAACAAACTTAAAACAAAGTGTCGAAAAAATAAAGTTTCACTTGAACCAACAATAAGTCATACAGACATTACTGAAACAGTGTATAACTCCTTAATTTCTTTAAACAATACTAATGATTTTTATGAAGGAGAAAATAAGGAGCTATACATTAATTTTAATATAAAACTTTTGTCTTTTCAAGATTTTCTTTTAGAACAAAAAGAGATCAATAAAGAAAATCTTAACTTTGAATTTGGTTGTCACATAATCTTATTAATATCAGATAGTGACGGATACTCGTGGATTTACCATATCAAGAATCAAAAAAAAAATTCTTTTCTTTTAACATATTACTGTAATTGCCGAATAGAACTTGGAAAATGTCAAGCCAAGCATCCAGATTTAGACAAACAAAGAGATACGCCTACCTTTTTAGAAAGATATCATTACAAAGGGACTATAAAAATTGAAGTTTTTTTTGAATTGGATTTAATAGTAGTAAAATATTCTCATAAAATGCTACATTCACGGCCAAGTCATGTAGAAATATCATCCAAAATAAAACAATTCATTAAAGATAATATTAATTGTTCTCCTTCTGAAATTTGTCATCAAGTTCGTAAAAATCAAATCAATAGATATGAAAGTATAACAATCCAACAGATCTATTATTGGTGATCAGTGGAATCACGAAAGATATATTGTCAACATTCAGATCCTATATTATCTACAAAACTTTTACTAGATGAATTTAATTTACAAATTATTGTAAATAATCTTAATTCATCTATGCCTGCACTTGGATTTCTAACGCCATTATTCCATCAATTAATTTTTAATAAATTAGATGCAATAGTAATTGATACAATGTATGGTACAAATAATTTATCATGGGAATTGTATGCACTTATGGGAGTAATTGATGGTACCAGGTTTCTATTTAGTTATCTTTTGATTTCAGCTGGAAAAAATTAGAATATAATAGGAATTCTTACATATTGGATGCAAGCATTAAAGGATCAACATTTAAAACATTTTCTTTTTATATTAGTTGACAAAGACTTTTCCGAAATAAATGCAGCACAGACAGTTTGGCCAGAAGCTTGTATACAATTATACATGTGGCATATATGTCATGCAATCAAACAATGGTTAGCTTCAAATAAAATTAGTATATATTATTCTTATAATTCCAAATTTGCACATGAAGAATGCTCATCAATAGATCCTAACTAGTGAGTAATAAATTATACAAATTCGGCAATAGTTTGCCCTTTAAAATTATATAAGACAGTAATGGAATTCATAGAAGATCATTCAAGTAGACATATGTTGCTGCCAAAATCTGATGGTAGTTTTGTGTTACGGATACAAGTGAAATTTGGAAGGAATGCATTAATGAAATTTTTCAATTTTGCAAATATAATGATTTAATCTGATTGTGGATATACCTTTGGAAAGAGTGGTATTCAAAAGACAAATGGATTTTATGGGCCAGATCAGCTAATGAAACTATTTCCTACATTAAAACTACTATGATCGTTGAAACGCATTGGCGTCACATTAAACATAATCATTTATACAAATTTCATAAACCTAGAGTCGATCATCTATGTTATATTCTCATCAAAAAAGTTCTTATACAACAATTGTATCGGGTTCAACTACTCCAGCAAGGTCGGTATTCAGTACCATGGTGAAAAGAATTCAAAAAGAAATGGAAGCAAAATGAAAAAAAAGAAATAAAATCAAATAATAAATACTTTACTAATTCTGCTAAGTAGATATGTGCGTGCCCTGCATATCATCTCAGTTATTTTTTTTTATGCAAACATTTAGTTCACTTCGTCGAAAAAGCAGATTTGATGTTTTTTAAAAAGGTAAATAATAATTTATTTATTTTTATTTTTATTATGTAATTATGATATATTATTTTATAACAGGTGCAGCGAAATGAAAGTTATTCATTGATTTCCATATATGAAGGCAAATTGGTAAACATATTTAATTTGGAAATATCTCAAAGTCATGAAAATTTAACTGTTCTGCTAACTCAAGACCCCATTATCGAGCATGAAGATGATTACATTATCGAAAATAGTGATGATGAGCAGGATACATATGAATCACAATTGTCGCATTTATATAAAATTTTAGACAAGGTATTTTTAGCTTAATTATTTAATTGTATTTTTATTTTTTAAAAAAGAAAATTCTAAATTTAATCTTTAAAGACCAAGAAGCTTTTAGATGAATTCTGTAGCAAATCAAAAAGACATTTATAGTTGAAAAATGTTCGCCCAAATTTTAAATTATTTGAAAAAATGAATGATGACATTTTATCACTAAATAATCGAAGAACGATGCCAAGAACTTGGCAAGACTTTAATAATAATACGATGTATTGGGAATGATAAACTTTAAAAAATTTTTTTTTTGCTGGCAAACAATTAGAAATGAATGTATATTCCTAATTACAATATTCAAAAAGAATATACAGAACTTAGTCATCTTCATGGTAAATTTTTTAAATGTACACAATTTGAAAAAAATGTATGCATTTCTTTATAATTGAAATTATTAGTAATAGTACTCAGGTTTGGTATATGCTATATTCAAAGTTAATAATATTTTGTTTAAAGTTATATTTTGAAATTTTTTTTTTTTTTTTTTTTTTTTTTTTTTTTTAAAAGTGAGATCTTGCCTCGATTTCTTTATTGATTATTAATATCTAAATACATTTTTATCTGTAGTACATATTATTTAATCTTTGAA
>CAJVQA010002056.1:0-23131 GCA_910591915.1 Cetraspora pellucida
TTTTTCTGTAATTAAATTTCTTATTGTATTTTAAAGTTTCTACTATGATATTATATAAATAAATAAAAAAAAAAAAAAAGAATATTTTAACAAAAAGTTAATTATTTTATTTAATATTTAAGTTATTGATATGAAATTTTGTAAATATAGGTAAATTTAAATAAAAAACAGTTTAATTTAGTTTTAAGAATGTATTTAAATATAAATGTTAAAAAAAATTAAACTATTTTCTTTAATAAAATTTTGATAAAATTGATTATTAGAAAAAGTTAGCAATTTGTGTTTTTATTAATTTTTTATATAATACAACTAAACTATTATCTTCATCTTCATTCTCAAACTTTTTTTTCTTTTACTAATTATATTATACAAATAGCTAAATATTTCTTATTAAATCTTTTTTAGTCAATTTTTTTGTTTTGAAATTTCTGCATTTATCTTAGGCTTTTTATAACTTTTGCTAATCAACTATTATCTAACACCAAACTGCTACTCTTTTTATTTATCCTACAATTTAATTATTAAATTAAATAATTAATTAATTATTCAAATTGATTTTAAAAAAATTTTAGCTTTAATTCATATATATAATGCTATTATCTTTTAATAAACCTTATCAATTTAAGTACAAATACTATTACTATTATATAAAGTTCAACTTATTTAACAATTTGTTAATATACTACTATATTAAAAATAACTTATTAACTTAAACCTCTTTATTATTCAACTCAACACAAATAAACTACATTTTTGTACTGATGAATTAATTAAAAATCTTCAAATTTCATATCAAATTTGGTATAGAATAGAGTTGCAAATATAATACATCTATAAAATTTAATATAGCTATACAATTATATTCTGTATTAAACTTGAAGCAATTTTTACTTTTCTATTCACAGTTTTATCTAACATTTTACTAAATATTTATATTGATAATACAACTACAATAAAAAATCTTAACTTAACAACTATCTTCAAACTAATACAAACCAAAAACTTAAATACTATTTACTATATTAACTGCTTCAAACATCTTAAGAACATTACAACTATTTTATACAAAGTTAAATCACACTTTACAGATGCCTTTCACAATCAAGCAGATTCATTTACTAAACAAAAAACATCAAACATATTATTCAATTTAACAATTCTAAGTTTAATATTTTAAATCATTTTATATAGAATAACTACTTAATTCTCTTTAAAACTTATATTTTTATTAAAAATTTTATAACTATTTAAGAAATTATTGAATAGTCAAACTTGAAATTTCTTTGAAATATTACTAATATTAAATAGACACTTAAATTTAAAATTATTAGTTTACTTAAAAATAACTTATAAAATACTTTTTTTACATCAAAATTTTTATTAATAACCTATCTACTATACAAAATTTCAATATTTCTATATATATTTTTATATTATACCAAGTTGCTTCTATTGTACAAATACTATAGACACTCTTTATCTATTTTTATATCCTAGTAATACTTAAAATATTCTTTAATTACTTAAAAGTGCAATATATAATATTCTAATTTTACTTCAAATTACTAATATAATTCTAACAATTTTATTAATTTTTTTTTAAATTTTATACTTAATTTTTTAAATTCTCAATTCAAATATATTCTATATATTATTACTAGAACCTACTCTATTACTATTTATAAAAACATCAAATTACTTATTAGTAAACAAACAAATACACTCTTATTTTATCTCTTAAACAATCTACTAAACTAGTTTTACTAAGAACTTTAATTTATTTGTAACATGTTTTAATACTAATGAGAACAATCTTGTAACATTACATTAAAACCTAAATATACCAAAATTAGGTTACCAATTTTATCTAGTTTTTCAAGCAATATCACAATTTCTTCTTTATCTTTAATACTAATTCTTATATTACTAAATAACTTCTATAGAGTTACTTACTAACTATCTGTATTTATTAATATTTAGACAATTATTCAAAGGTTTTTTTTAATTTATCTTAGCTAGAATTTAATTTAAAATAATTAATTACAATACTTATAAAAAATAAGGGATTTAATATTATATTGGATATCTTAACATAACACAAATGCAGTTTAGAAATCTTTAATTTTAGAACTATAATTTTATATATATAAAGTTTTTACTTGAACATTATAATTAAATAAAAAAAAATATATTTTAGTCTGTATAGTAGTTTAATAATATGTTTTAACCAAAAATAGTTGCTATAATAATTGTATATAAGTAAGTAATAAATATAAATTTAAACATTATATAAGCAGCTAAATAAAGTTAGTTTGATAAGATTAAAATAATTAATATAATATTTATAATAATTAATCTTATAAATATATAAATATAAATTATAAAAAAAGACCAAAGAGATCATCTTAATACTAAAAAAAAAACAAATTATAAAAAATACTAATTATAATATAGTAGTTAAGTTGTCAATTCTCATATAACAAGTTTAGTATTCAAATCTCACCTACAATGAAATTTGAAAATTATATGTATATTATTATATATTATTTTTTAATAATTAATTGGACTAGTATATTTGTAACTTTAAGTTATATTATCTTGAACAGAAACTCAGAAATCTATATAAAGTATAATATTATATATATATAAAGAAATATTAAAAACTAATATTATATAAGACTTTAGTACAAACATATAATAAGACCACTAGATACAGTAAACTAAAAAACTGAAGAAGTAAAAACTCAAAATTCTTGAATAAAGTAATAATATAAACTTTTAACAGTATAATTTGATTAATAAAGAACTTTGAAATATTTTTTAAAAAAATAAGTGAATAAACCAAATAACAAAATATATAAAAGAAGCATATATACTAACCAAGTCACTAGATTTACTAAAGAAAAAAAATACTAAGGTATATCATACTAGACTATTAGATTGAAAATCTAAAAAATCTTGTTAATTCTAAATAAAAAGAAATGCAATAAAATAAAAAGTTATATGAATGGATACTAAGGTTCTAATAAACTTTACAAGGATAAAAATAATGTAATATAATATTTAAATAGAAATATCTGTAATTGCAAATATAATATATTACATAAAACTAGATCAATTATATGTAAAACACAGAAGGTTCTAATAAGTTTTCTGTCAAGGATAAAATAATCTTATGAGATTTGAATGCATAAATATTTTGGTAAGTGTAACCTTGGAATTACATATGCAGAAGGTCAAATAGGCAAGACCCGTAGTTGGCTTGCAGGTATGACATCTAGTGTAGAACTTGTAATGTATAAACGGACTACTTAAATTAGACACCAAAAATACATGTGCGACTAGTTGTAACCTCCTATGTATAGACGCCCCTGGATCCGTGTCCAAAAAGAATTTGAAAAGAAACATTTCCCAAAGGCAGAAACCTCAACTTAAAAAAAAAAAAAAATACAAATTGTATCTTTATAGTACAATTTGTATTTATTTATTTATATTTTTTTAAATATGTATTAAAAATTTGGAATCTAATAAATCTAATATACAAACTAACTGTATTGTCAAAGTTTTTTTTAAAAAAAAATTTTTATAAACATAGTAAAAATAGCAACGAAAATAAACATTTTCAAATTTGATTTATTTTTAATCAATCAAAATTTATCAGATAAACCAACACTTTGCATTGCCTAAAAATTGAAAAGCATTTGCAAAAAAAATCAATTTCTTGAATCTTCACTATTTGCTAAATGTTTGGTCTTGCTAATAAAATTTTATTATAGCAAGGAATAATTAATCCATTAACTTTACAGAATGAAAATATCAGAACTGTTTATACATAAAGTTTTGTCAAAAGTCTCAAACATTAAAAATAAATGAATACATTGTTCAAAAAATAAGAATAAAAATATCAAATGATATATTATCAGAGCTGTTACATTGGCCTTATCAGCGAAATTCTCTATCAAAACCTGACGATCTGCCGTAATAATTTGTATGATTCCTATGGGCGTAAGAAGATTGAGATCCTAATGGGCGCTGTTAAATAAATTCGCATTTTAGCAAACGTATATGGGTCATCAAGACAAATAAATATAGATCATATTTTACCTGCCAAGCATCAGATGGTCGCTAAAATTTCAGAAAAATATATATCTTTATCTATGTAGTACTTATAATCGAACGAATTATCAATAATAAAACTTATACTTACATAGAAGGGTGGAACAGGTTCGTACGGTGAATCAAAATGACCTGAGTGAGACATAAAACGATCATGCTCTCCGAGGTGCATATTTCGGTTCTAATACAAAAAAATAATTAGAACTAAATATGATAATCGATTTTAAAAAAGAGCCATGAAAAAAGCAATTCACCAGTCTCATTCTGTTAAATTCTAATGAATCAAGTTGACTACGGTCACGTAGTCTATTTTAAAAAAGGACAGTGGTTAGCATAATACAAAATTATATTTAATAATTATGAAGATTCATATTAACCTGTCTGTACGTGACGTACTAGGGGTACTATATGGTCTATATCTATCTATACCGCCTAATAAATGTACGTAATAAAATGCATCAATATAATACTAACAAATTTTATTAATGTCAAAGTGATAATTACCACTTCCGGGCTCCAAACGTCTTGGAGATTCCTTATATGATTTGTTTTTGTCAACATTTACATCTAAGACGGGATCCATTTTGGCTGATGTATAATCAAAAAGGCTACATAATTCATCACCAATACTTTCAGGAAGCTCCTATGATTAATTATATAGACATCCAATAATTTGATAATAATTTTTTAAGATGTCATTATATCGAGATTAGTTATGGCCTAAAGTACTTAAATCTTTCGCCAGATATTAGTGACTCTACCTGTCCATCACGACTAATTTTTACAGGTTTATTATCATTCCAGGGATTGCGAATGTTGTGGGTTCGCTCAAATGACAAATTACCGCTATCGACATAATAAATTCTAATAAATAACATTCTATAGTGTACTTTGAGACAAAATAATGAAATATAGTAAATACATTTTTAGCCATCTGACACTAAAATTTCCACCAAGAGAAGATCCGCTAATGTCTGTCCACGATGCATGTTTTATAGTACCTACATCAGACTCCATTAAGCAGAATCCTAAAATTGTTATTGAAACGTTGTAATAAACTCAAAAATTTATTAAATAAATAAATCAAACAGGCTTTTTTCATATTACCTTGAAAATGTCGGCTATTATTCACGGAAAAAATCAGAATAACTCTTTTTGAGTTCTAAACAGAAAGATAATTATAATATTTGTTTAGCTAGGTGATTAAAAACAATAAAATTAACAGAAACAATAACGTTGATAATGTACTCTAAATGCATCGCTTAATACACTAGCGTTAATAGGTTGTGTGGCCCAGACACCCTAAAAGTCAAATAACTTTTAGAATTATGTATATGATATTCAAGAGGAAAAATAGAGACATACGTCGATTTGCGATTTCTGGACGTTTTCGTGATTGTGACTCTTCATAATAAAGTAGCGAGTTATATCTGAAGAGTTTTTCATCGTCTCTAATCACGCATATGAGTCAATAGTAATTAGAAAAAGATTAACTTTATCTTATATTGGACTAATTTTTACATACCATTTCGTGATTCACCTGTACAATACGAGGTATCGCTCTGACGTTTTGAACGAGGTTCTAAAAGATGATTATGTACTCGTTAGTTATCACAGAACTATAATATCTAAAATTATTTGATATATAATCACCTTTATCGTAATTATCAGTTATTGGTTTTGGAGTGTGATGATAATCAGAAGTATGGGTAGAAGTGTCAAAATTTCGTTCGCGTGGCGTGTCATCCCGATGCGAATGTCCTTTGATTTTTTTGTCACTCTTACTACCCCCAGTTTCCATGCGGCGACTATGGCTAATGTAATATCGACTTATGTTCGAGTCCCTTTCGTTCAATTTACCAGAGCGTGATTTTTGTATTTTATAATGATGGTTAACGGCATACCCGTTGGAAGAGGTAGACGTCAACCTTCTATGGTGAAATTCACGATTACTCCAATTAATTTTCTTTGGTCTGCCAATGGATGTTGAAGGTCTCATCATAGTATAGGCGGATGATTTGATGCTTATTTTCCGTGTATCCTTTGGTTGTGAAAAAAGTCAGGAATTTTTGGGAACAATATTGTGTGGAAACAAAAGCTGATGTTATGTGATATGGTTCCATTGCTGATTATTTTCTTCATATACCCTTTAATGTTTTTTTCATATACCCTTTAATGTTTTTCATCTGAACACGTTATCAACTGAATAATGACAATTAATAATGACTCATCCAATCAATTGTTCACATTGTTCGCTCAAGTCATGCAAAATGTTCATTAATGTCCTCGATCCGGCATCCAATAGCCAAAATGTCCAAATAGACAAAATCGAAAACAAAAGCAAATTCCATAAAACAATGAATGTCCATGTTCAATTTGCGAATTTAAAAAACAAAACTCCAGCAAAGCCGCAAATCAAAAGTGCCATTCGACAACATGGTGGTGAAGATAGGGAAAAGTGGCCCAATGCCTACCTGGTGGGTTACGCCACTATGTTTGACATCTTTAATAGAGTCATTGTCATTAATGTCAGATTTTTCATTACCATTGGATTTACCATTTGATGTACATTGAGTGTCCGAATAATTGCCTTCAGTCTTGCTACGTGGACGGTGTCGGTTGGAATTTCCATTGGGAATTTCTACTTCCTTTGTTTCTTTTTCCTCAACAGCACCAGAAAGTTTTTGAGCAGTGTTTGGTTTTTGACTGTAAGTGTCTTCGTCTGGCTCATAATCCACCTCATCCTCATCAACAAATAACTCTGATATAACAATATCTTCCTCTAAAATGTGTTGATCCATTGCTGAGAATGTTTTTTTTTTTTGTGGAAATGCACCTTAAGTGTGCAAATATTGAAATTTTTATAGAAAAAGATCGGAACTCGGAGTGCAAAGCCCGTAAATAAACATATAAATGTAACGGTAAAATATGCATATAAAATCAGGTGACGTGACCAATTATTTATCACTATCGTTATCATATCAGTATGTACAAAATTTATATATATACTCTAAAGCACCCGTATTGATATGGTAATGGCTACATTCGCTACTGATAAAGACCTTAATGCTGTTACTTCACAAGATGTTCATCTGGGTGTAAATAGCTTTTCTGCTATTGCTTGCGTTGAAGACCGAGATGTAACTTTAGCAACAGCTACAACCGAGATTTTTGGACGCTTTCAGTTTTTGAAGGTATATTTTCGAATGTCTACTAACATACACCCTAAACAACGCTTCTATATTATGCGAAAAGATTATACTGACGATAAAGCATTTTTAAGACGCTTTTACATCCTAATATTTGTGAATATGTAGAAATAGTTAAAGGAAAACATGGTAATTCGATAAATTTATATGCATTAATTTCAATTTTCATAGATGAGTTTTTAGACAAGCAAATTGAATCAATTTAAATTAGACCGTCTATTTGTTATATTCGAATATCACATGAACCATGTTGGTAAATTATATCACCGTAACGAGGAGGGTATCATGCATGTAACGAGGTAATAGATTATTAGGAAAAAAAAAATATCAATAATTCACAGAACGGTTGATTGAAGCAAGAAGCAAAGGAAAAAAAAAAACAATAATTGTCAATAATAATTAATAATTATCAATAAAATTATTATTTAATCAATCAGATTTTTGATAAATCAGCAGTAATGCGAAGATTTCCAGTGCTTGCTTGCCTTGTTCATCCTTCTCAATGGGGTTTTTTTTTTTACACGTAATAGAATCGTATTAACTTGGTTTTTGAAAATTCGAAGTGTAGGAGACTTTATGACCCGTGAATGGGCATTTCAGATCCTGAAAGCGTTAGCATATTTAAATAAAAACAATATTACGCATCATAATTTGGCTCCGAATAATATCTTACTTGATTCTCAGGTAAATGAATAGATATAATCGTCTTGGCTATGATAGAACGTTTCTGTAAATTTTTATAATACTCTTTAGGGTAGAGCGAAATTAGCAGACTATGGACTATATTTTATGACTAAAGGTGGTGCCAATGTTGACTTCCCAATTGGGTAAGTATTATATAGTTGTGCTTCATTTGCGATGCAACATAATTTTAATTTTTTTTTGTGGATTTGCGAAAGCTATCCTCATTATATTCCACCGGAAGCAATCTATCGCTCAGGCGACATGGCTGAAACTACCGGAAAGGTACATATATATTTATTAAATTTATTTCTTTTTTTTTAAAAAAAAAGTGTTAAATATTATTATTATTATTAAGATTGATGTATGGTCGTTAGGAGTGATATTGGCAGAACTTGCTACTGGTTCACCATTCTGGGAAGGTAATGATAAAGACATTAGTAGAATTTTTTCTTCATTATGGAAACTCCAATCCATTGCAGAAGAAGAAGAGAAAGAAGAACTTTGGGATCGGTTTGCTGTTTGCCAGCTTGGGATAAGTGAGGAAATATTGGATTTTCTTCAGGGAAATGATGGTGACGAGAATGTGGATTTTCGAAGGCTCGTCAGAGCGTGTTTGGAAGTAAATCCTTCTAATAGATGTTCACCAGAACAATTATTATCACATCCGTATTTTTCATCAATATATGAGAATAAGAATGGTATTAATGAGAACTATAGATATTGGTGGATAAAACCGTTCTTACAATCACAAAGGTTAAAAGTGGGAGACGATTTTTTGGAGCATCTGGATGAGCCACACAATAAAGATGTTCTTGATGGAATGCCGTTATCACAGATTTATTATTTTTGGAAACTAGCAGGGGGTGATGTAGAATCGGAATTAGCTAAAAGAGGCTATATGTCAAGTACACCGCCAATAGAAAGGATTCCTAGGACCGTAAAGGTACTGGATGGGAAGGAAGAAGGTACGACAAAAGACACAGCCTTCTTGTATTCTGATACTGTATACAGTTTACCACTTAAGGAACTTCGACAGAGATTAAGATCAGCTGCTGGACCCAACAAGGAAACATTTGAATGGGATTCAGATTATTTCCTCGTTGTAGATGAAAATGACATGAATTTTCTTGTTGAAGAAATGTTGGATGATGAAAATTTAGGTCCTAAAGATGAATTACTTGAGGAAATACTTGGGAAATATCTCTATCCAGATCCCAACAATAATAAACCAACATCATCATCAGCAAATGGTCAAAGCCCACCATCATCAAATAATGTTAAGTCACCATTACTTGCACGGGAAAAAGACGTTGTATATCAGTTCCAAAGGGTAGCCCTTTTTAGTGAATTACTTAGACAATATCCAGCATCCCGTGACGAAATAATTCATCAAGCTAAAGTAGATATACCACCCTTTTTGCGCGGAAAAATTTGGGCTGCTATATTGGGTATTAATGGAGATTATCAAGCTATATATGATGCTTATGATAAAGAAACAGAAAAAGAGAATCAAACCGATCGTCAGGTTAGCATATTATTATTATTATTTGCAGCAATGACTTTTAGATATTAAATTTGTATTATAATCTTATTTATTAGATTGATGTCGGTAATGTGTTTGAAATTCTTTGATATATATTTGGATTCATAATATCTAATAAGTTTGATTGGGATCGAAATATTTTTTTTCAGACGTTCCAAGATGTCACCAATATCATCAACTACTTTCTTCCCCTGTTGGGCATGATAAACTGAGAAGACTTTTGAAATGTTTTGTAGCTGCAAATAAACAAAATTTGGTTTATTGGCAAGGTATTTAAATTGACCTTATTATTTAATTGTGAATTAACAATTGACATTCATTTTCATTTTCATAGGACTTGATTCTCTATGCGCACCTTTCTTAACTCTCAATTTTAATGATGAAGCTCTGGCATTCAGTTGCTATCATGCGTTTATTCCTAAATTTATGAAAGATTTTTTTATATCTGATAACTCATCTGTTATCCGAGAATATCTTGCGGTCTTTAGCCATCTTCTGTCATTCCATGATCCGGAACTATCTAGACACCTCAACAAGATTGGATATAAACCCGATTTATATGCTGTCCCATGGTTTTTAACATTGTTCACACGTAAGTTCTTTCTACCTTATTATTTATCATTTCCCATTACCAAAATTTCTTATAACATTTATTTAATCAGATGTGTTTCCACTCGATAAGACCTATCATTTATGGGATAAAGTTATTGTTGGACCACCATCATTACCATTATTCACTGGTGTTTCGATTATAAGACAATTTCGTGATACACTCATCAAATCTGAGTTTAATGATTGTTTAATGGTTGCCGATTCATTTCCAAATGTTGATATTGAAAAGTGTGTTCAATCAGCATTATCAATGTATAAAGTTACACCTCCTTCAGTGATATATCGTGTACACGAGTCGGATGCGGAAACTCATGAAAATCAAGTATATATTGCTATAACATCTTTCTTTAAAATGATAAGTCACGCATTTTTGTAAAATTCTTTATTTTATTTTTATTATGTAATTTTTAAAGCATGATCAACGCTGGTGGGAACAGCCTACACCTATCGAAGTAAAAGAAGCCGAATTGGCACCCAGAATATCACTTAAGGATTTAGTTAAACTAAAAAATTACGTTTTAGTAATTGATACGAGAACTGAACAGGAGTACGTTTTGATTAATTGTTTGTCATTTATGACATTTGATTTTGTAACTAAACGCTTTATTATTTGTTATTTATAGATTTGGAAGAGGCCATTTTCCATTATCAATTAATATGAATCCAGCACATCTAGAACAATTGTCACAGACATTGTGGCAAGAAAAAAAGAAGTACCATGTTGTAGTTGGAGAAATTGGAATACGTGGAGGATCAGGGCCGCAGGTTTGCATATCTATTTTATAATTCAAAAATCTTAACAAAGAGGATTCTTTTTAAGACAAATTTTTTTCTTTTTCAAGTTTGCTAGTGATTTAGTCGAAGCAGGTTTTCCACGTGTTGCCGTATTAAACGGCGGTATAAACGTAATGCGTGTGGATGCAGTAGGAGTTGTCGTATGCTCTTGTGCTTGCACGCCGATAAAGCCACCAGGGGTTAAAAACAAAGATGGAGCTGTTGTTTATTGGAAATGTTCACAAAACTTAATGAATTAATGATAACAGCTAAAAGCATAAGCATGGTTTATATTTATGTAAATTCTTGTATGAATATCTCTTAAATATATAAATATACAATTTTGGGCAAAAACATTATGTGTATAATATTATGAGATGTTAACATGCGTTTTTTTTTTTTTTTTTTACATCAGAAAACTTTACACTAGAGGTGGAATATAATTTAAGATCTTTGTTATGGCTTTTGTGTGTCTCTTAATAATCTTTCATTTAGATAAAGTTTAAAACAAGTAGTATTGAAATTACAAATAGATGAGATAAACTTATAACATAGCATATTATGAATAGAATCAACCTAGAAAATAATGTACATATATGTTATCCAATTGCATGTACTTTATCTCGTTAGGCCATTCTAATATAAATCTTAATATTTTTATATACCGAATTTTTGATATTAATATTATTTTTAAATTTCTTTAAATTCGACAATTTGGGTTTCTACGGCCGTTGGTTATCAAATTCCGATGATTTTGATCAGGGAATAAAGAAAGTGACAATTTTTCTATTTTATTCCACTTGAAACGGTTTCGTTTTTTTCCATTCTTGTTCTTAGTGCTTTGCAGGTATAGTATAATATCTCGTGACATTAATTTGTAATACAATATAATCATCCCGTGATCTTGATATAGATTATATATTCCGATTTTCAACTGTGCCTTTGGTTTACGGGCATTACATCGTACACAGCCGGAGTCGAACATCACTTTATTTCCGTAGAAATTTCATGACCATGCGTTCTAACCGTTAATCCAAATCAGAATTATTATCGAATTTTTAAGTTGTGATTGGATGATAACGGTTAATTTTAGGCACAAAAAATTTCGCTGTTAGGTTTTGCTATTCATTTAGGTTACGTAGAGTTTGATACTAAAATTTTGCAAAAACTTTTTGTTAATGCGTAAAAGTATTTTTTGGTTTGTCTTGATTTTTTGTGTTTCCTGATCTTGAAATTTGATTGGCCAGCGAAATTGTTAGGTTGGTAACGCTAGGACAGTTCGACAATAGGTGATAACGAATTAAAATTAACCGCATTGTCAGTAGTATTTGTAATCAACCTAAACTTGCTGACTTAACTAATCTCTCATTTTCTGTAATTGGCTAATTTCAATTTACGCAACTATTTTTTTTATTGTTGCAAACATGTAATAATATATTTTAGTTGCGAAAAAAATAATTATTTTTGAATAGCGCAAATAAACTATTTAAATAAAAAAATTGAATTTCAGACATTGCGCTAATCTTAACATTAAAAAGGACTACTTATAAAAAATTGAACTTTCATGTCTATATTAACCATATATACAATCAAAAACTAGTATAATTTTCATATGTCCGTTCGAATCTGACTGAACACCTCGAAGTATGGCACTCACTACGATATACATCACAGAATAAGTTAAACGACATTATATGGAGTTTGTCAATAGAAAAGGAGGAAATTTTTTCTAAGTAAAAGTTTTTAAATTTTAAATTAAAATATCTCAACATTATTAAATTAATTAAAAAAATTTTTATTAAATTTAATTCATTAGAGATATTTTAATTTAAATGTTTTAAAAAAATTTACTAAAAACCTCTACCCCTTTCATATTAACAAGCTCCCATATAGGAATTGGACTTGTCAATTCGTAACTATAATAACTCGAATTTGTCGTTAATAAAATTTGAAATGTGGATACGTATTAGATACATTTACTTTTATCAATATTACTCTTAATAGCACTACGTAGTGATATTGTAACACCCCAATTTGACTGTTTTATATATAATAAGAAAAAATTATATCGAATTTAATTTGGTTGTTTTCATGATACGTATAACTACGCTAGAATCTAGAAATAGTTAGATACTTTTATTATTTTCGGTTTACCGCTGTCTGCTTAAGGCGTTGGAGTTGCACCTGACTAAAATTAGCCCCTGAAATTAGATTTTCTTGCATACATTAGTAAATAATTTTAGGCAAGTTGTAACTTGAAGTAGATAAGTCCAAACTTCAAGCACAAAGATTATCGAGAATCGGCGTAACAATATCGATATAAAAATAAAATTTAATTTTAGCCAATTAGATTCTTACTGATTAGCCAATAAAAATAAAATTTTCTCACCTGAATAATAAGTGCCCTCCGCTGCACTCCGGTCATTCCAAGACTATATTTTTCTTGATTCTTTACGAAAAGAATATCGATCTTTGTCAATAATTGCTTTGAATGTAAGAATGCATCCAATACAGATAATATAACAGAATAATAATAAATCAAATATAGATTTATACATTTTATTTAATTTGCAAATTTTGACCAAATAGAATTTTACACATTTGTTGTTAAAATTAAAACTAATCTGTTGATTGTTTGTGTACATTATTTGATTAAATAGAATTTTATATTGAAAAACTCATTAGAATCAAAAAAAAATGGGAGAAATTCGTGATGAATTTGATAAGGTGTTTAATATATATACAGTATATTTATATATTATTCATATAATGAAATCAAAAAATTTCTAAAGAATGCTTATTTAACTAGATTGACAATGGTATTCGTAAAAGAAAGGATTCTGCTCGTAATCAAGAAAAGTCATCCGAACTAGAAGCCATCAAATGGAATCAAACAGAGGATTTTACTACTTATACAACAAGATTTTGCGAACTTGTTGATGATGCCGGACTGAATGATGCACCTGATAAATGCAAAGTAGAATTATTTTTGCAATCACTTCCACATGATCTCAATAATATTGTTCAAAAACAAATCAAACTTCAGAAAGTTATTAATAGAGGCTTCCAACCTACTTTTGAATATGTAATTACAATTGCAACAATGCATGTTGATGAAATCAAAAATAAATCTTTAACCCAATCACTCTGCTCGTTATATGAAGTTGTTGTTTTCAATAATAAGGAGACAGTTTTCCGTTACTTCATCATGTCATTCGTAATTTTTCTAGTATTTTTGGTTCCATATATATTTTTTGATAAACCAGATGACTCTATTTTTCGAGATTTTGCAAAATCAACTGAAGATATAGTCTCGAAAATCAATTCAGCCGATCTTCCAGGTATATACAGTATGCAAATATAATATTAATAATTAAAAATCATGCTAATGGATTCTTTATAGGATCAAACGAGATCATGAAACATACAGTAGAATGTAAAAGAACTGCAAATCTAATCGAAAGAGATCCAGCTTTTAAAGATACAGGAGCTATAATTGCTACTAAGCTTCGAAAATTTGGGGAAAGTGTTATGGAAGCAGGAAATGATCTACAAGTAATGTATCGTAAAGGATCCTATGTCTTTGAAACTTTTAAAATTGAAATCGGAATCATGATGAATAGACTTGATATTCAAGAACCTAATAAAGGCGATTTCTTTAAAGAAAGAATTAACAAAATGATTTTAGTGGTTCAAGATTTTAGTAATAAAATTAAGAAAGCCAAAGACTCTATTATAGATGCAGAGAATAACCGAGATGGACTTGAAAAGGAACTTATAAGCGGAATTAGAGAAGCAGAAAAGTTTATGGAATTAAAAGGATTCTGGAAACCTGATTCGGTTGATTTGAGGAAAGCCGAAAATGGATTAGCTACAGTTAATAACATTTTTTTCCATCTTAAAGGAGCAGCTTATCGATTGGATGATATAATTAAGAACTTGAGAAGATATGAAAATAGTTTATTCGATGTAAACGCAGAATTGGGAAGCATTTTTATTGTTACTAAACAGGATTTTAATTATTTGTTAAATTCTATCGATGTTTTGCAGCGTTACCATCGCAAATTTATGGAAAAAGAAAATAGTTAATTATTACTAATTTTAGAGCTGTTGAATCTTTCAATAACCCATATTTTTTATATAAAATGAAATAAAATCTGTCATATAAATCAAATATTAACAACGATGGTATCATCAATTGAGACGTCTGTTTTTATGCTACTTCTGTTAATAATGTTCTTGCATTGTCACATATTTTATTATTCATTTCTAGATGCCCATACTCACTAATTAGCACAAATGAAATGAATTGAGAAAATTTGCATAATAGTAAACATTAATAAACTCAAGTTTCAAAGTTAGTGTAAAATCGAAGACGTATGTGAATATATAAGAACCATATTTTGGCGGAATAACGTGGTAAGTTTTTATGATTAACCTTGGAAACTTGTAAAGTCCTATGTATACATTTTTAATATACATTTTGTAAGTATTACGGGTATAGAAAAGCCACATCGGCTGTGGGCATCAAAGGTCAGATCTCCCAATGGTTACTAACCAACAGGTAAAGTTAGCATTAATAATAATAACCACAGGTGAAAATTAGCAACCATTAGGAAACAACAGGAACATGAGTCGAATATAGGAAATATTTTTATGATTATGTCTTTATTAGTTATATACTTAAATAACAGTAATATATAGTTTAGTCTTACAGGTAAGTGTGTGTACTTTGCGTGAATACTATATCTATTCATTGAGTGTTTTATTTGTGAACTCTAGTTGATCATATAAAATCTTGTTATTTGTAAAAATTGTCATAAAAAGGTAGGATCAATTTCGTTCTTTATAATATGCGACAGATTAAAATGAAATCTGTATAGTGTAGAATAGACAAGCCACCGAAAAATACAAAATTTGGAAGTGCTTTAGGGGTAGAGTTTACATTGAACTAGGAAAATGTCATATGATTGGTCAATTTTTGTAAAATTATTTGTAATTATATATAATAATCAACTAATCAAATTACAATAATACTAGAAATAAAAAAAAATTTGTATAAAAAAGTTCATAAATTAATAAAGAATTAACTTTTTTAATTTATAATTTACAAATGCAAATATACTACACTATAGTAATAAACAAATTTAAAAGTTATACGTATTAATCTAACTACTGTAATATAAGAGTACTAATTTAACAATAAAACAAATAAAATACCAAACATATTAAATGCTTAGATTCACAAAAGCCAGTATCTAACAAACTAATTACTATCAATTTAATATGCAAGACATAAGATATATTTAATTAAATAGTAATAAAAGTTTTTTATTAAATAAAATTAAGTATTTCATCTTTTTAGTATGCTTTAGTTGTCTTTTTCTGCTATTTAGCATTTGGAGGTGTCAATAGAAACGCATCATATTATTTTTAATGAAATTTTTTTAAATCTTTAAACAAAACTAATTTAGCAAAAACTTTATCAAATTAATAAAAAATTTTTTAAATAAATTCTATAAATTTTTAGAATTATTTTTAAAAAAATTTATTAAATTGTTAAAGTTATTGTTAAGTTATCTTTGTATAAAGTTTTAAAAAAATTTACTTAAAAAAATATGATGCATTTCTATTGACTTATCTTTATTTATATGTAAATCTTATAATAATTAATAGTAAAATATTTGCTTTTAAATAAAATTTTTTAGATTATTAATTATTTTAGATTATTATTAAATAGTGAATATTAATTTTTTTTGCATATTAAATTGTTTTAGCCTATAAGACAAAAGTGTATTATATTGCTAACTTTAAATTATTTAATCTTTTTTCAAATTATATTATAAAATATAATTTTAATTTTAAAATTTATATATTATATTTTTTAACAATTTATTTTATAACAAACAATTTGTTCAAATTTAGCAGTAATAAATATTATAAATTTAAAAAATTTTATTAATATAAATGCATATTATATATAAATAACATGTGTACAAAAATTAAATTTTAATTTAAAAATATATATAAAATATATATATATTATAAAGTAAAATTATAATATATAAGGATGGCAATCCTAGTGTAGTGATTAGGTTGTCATCCTTTAAGTAGCAGGTCTAAGGTTCAAATCTTATCTATGCTGAAATTTGAAACTTAATCTGTGTTATGACAAACTGTCTTTTGATGATCAGTTGAATTTGTGTATTTGTAACCTTAAGTCATACAATCTCGAATAAAAACTTGAGGCATTTATGCCAAGTGTAACGTTATATGTATATAGAAAAATATTAATAACTAGTATCATATAAGACTTTGGTGCAAACCTACAATAAGATCATTAGGTGTAGTAAATTAAGGAACTGAAGAGTCAGAAACTTACTTGAAAATTCTTGAATAAAGAGATAGTATGAACTTTTGACAGTACAGTCAAACTAATAAAAGCCTATAAAATACTTTCAAAGAGATAGGTGAATAAATCAGATGTCAAGATGTATAGAAAAGCACATGACCAATTAGATTGCTAGAATTGCTAAAAGAAAAGGATATATGAGTATATCATACTAGGCTATTTGGATTAAAAGTCAGAGGAGTCTTGTTAGTTCTGAGTAGTAGTTAGTAAGAGATAATAGAGAAGACATTGTAATGATAGGTACTAGGTTCTAGTGAACTTTACAAAGATAGAAATAGTATAATATAGCAGTTAAACAGGTAACCTCTATAATTGCAAGTATTAGATAACTATAGTGTATTATATAAAACTAGATTAGCTATATGTAGAATATAAAAGGTTCTAGTAAGTTTCCTGTCAAGAATAAACTAGTCCTAAGGATCTTGAAAGCATTGGGTACTTTGAATAAGTATAGCCCAAAAGATGTCCTTATGATCACAAGTTAGATTATATATGCAGAAAGTTTAAATAGACAAGACCTGTAGTTGGCTTGCAGATATGGTACCTAGTATAGAATCTGTATAGTAATGTATAGGCAGACTACTTAAATTAGATACCAAAAGTGCATGTGTAACTAGTTGTAATCTCCTATGTATAGAAGCCCTTGGAGGCATCTGTGTTCAAATACTTAAATAAAAATATCAATTTTCAAAGACAGGAACTTTAATATTAAAAAAAAAAAAAATTTATAATATATACAAAATATTAATTTTTTTTAGTAAAATAAATGTTTATATACATTGTGTTTACTGTATATATCCAATTTATATTACTAACTGTTATATGCAATATAGATTATATATTTAATAATTAACCAATTAGAATTGATATATATTATACTATAATTGGCTAATAATAAAGTTTGGTTATATATTTTAAATAGATATATCAAAATTTTTATCTGTGCTTTAAATTCTAATTCTATATTATTGGTAATTTTATTAAATATAATATTTTATTCTAATATACTTTAAATTAAATATGATAAATTTTTATATATTAATAAGCAATCAATTAAAAAACACTCTCTTTGCTAATTCTTAATTTCTAAACAAAGCCAAACAAATATAAAAGAAAAACACAAAAACAGCTCAATAAACCTTATTTTAGACTCTAAGAAAGAAAACTTAGCATGCAAAATACAACTACTTTACTTTAATAATAGTATAAGTAAAGTTCTGTCAAACAAAATTTCTTACTAATTTTACAGATTTTAAAAAAATTTTTTAGAAAAATTGAGAAATGGCATTAAATCTTGAAAAACATAATTGAAACATGTGACTAGCCATTAATACAAACAAAAACAACATGTTATGTTATACTAAACAACAAATAGTAACAACAAATAGCTTTATTAAAAAATAACAAATAAGTACAGCATGTAAAATAAGCAAATAAATGAATAACAGAATAGTTTAGAAATAGAAGTACAAACTAGATTAGGACTATCATATAGTACAAACCTAATTTAACATATTAAGGGTTTCAGTAATAGAAATAGAAGATATATAGATAGTAAAATACTAGATGCAGTCTTAGAAAACTTATAAGAAATCCTGATAATCTAGAGTATATAGCAAGAGACTTGGCAATTTATAATTTAAAAAACATTACAGCAAATGATTTACTTCTTTATAGCCAAATACTAAAAGTACTCAAAATAGTAGAAGTATGTACAGTTTTATATAATACTATAGAAGAATAAGCATAAAAACTAACATCAATAGACATAATTTCTAGATTATTCAGCTATCAAATAAATACAAATAAGAGAAAAATATCAAGAAAAGAAACAAAGCTAGAAGGAATGAAAGAGAAAAAAAAAGGTCAGAAAAGCAAAAATGCTTATACATATAAAGAAAAAATATCAAGAACATAAAAATAAAAAAAAAAGAAATAAATTAAGATTTAAAAGGAGTTATAAAACAAATAGAAGAACTAAGCATTTCAATTACAAATCAATATAACTTTAAAGACTTCAAAAACATAACTATAGAAAAACTGCTAATAAAAACAATAAGATGTAAAGACAGTAATTAGAAGAAAGAAAATAAAAAAAACCAAGAAGAGTCAACAGATGACAGAATATACAATCTTAAAAAAAAAACTAAAAATATAAATAGAAGAATAGCAGAACTAAAAGCAAAAAAAAAAAATCAAAAAACTTTAGAACTAACAGATACAATAGAGTAAAGTCAGTAGTCATTAAGAAACCATATATGTGATAGAAGTAAATTCTTTAAGACAAACATGCCAACATATATAGTGTTAAGTAAAAACAAAAAAGAAAGCATTAAATATATATAGTAGATTTTTCGATAAAATCATTATATTAAATTAATTCAAGAACTTTTCAAAAAGAGAAATAGTTGAGTAGAAATAAACTTTGACTGTGAATTTAGCAGAGATGCAACAATGAAAATAATTAAAAAAAAAGAAGATAAATGGCTTAAAATCATTTTAGAAAAACCAAAAAATCAAGAAAAGAAACAGAAACAGCAAGTATTAAGAAGCAAGAGAAAAGAAGTAAAAGAATTCAAAAATGCTATTAGACAAAGAAAAAAAGAAAACAATAAAAATAGCCATGCAATGAAAGATAAGTTAGAAGTAAAGTTACATTTAACAATATGGAATTTACTAGCCAATATCAATATAGAAAAAGTAGATCATATGTGCAGAAGTATTAAAGAAGTTCATATAAAATACATTAAAATATCTAAATACAAAACATTAGCAATAATTAAAGCAAAAAAAATAGAAGAAAGAAGTATTCTATAGTTACTGCCAATAAGAACACACAAATTTGCAAAAGTAATGATAAGAGAAGAAGACTATAATCAGCATAATATGCAAAATCAATTTACAACTCAATTAATAGAACTTTTAGAAAACACATCAGAAGTATTGCTATTACGATGCCTAAAAAAAAGTATAAAATTGGTATATATACTACTTAATAGAAATGGAAATCAAAAAAGGTTAGCTACAATTATATTTGCATTAGCAAAGAAATAGAAGCAGCACAAACAAAACCATTATAATTCAATAACTACTTATTCTTTTGGCAAGATCACAAGAAAGAAAATAAGAAATATATAAACAAGAATAAATAAAAAAAATCTTAATAAGGATAATAATAGTGAAGGTTCAGATACAGAAGCTTATAGAAATATTAATTATGATAAAAGATGAAAGGAAAATAATAAACATTACAATAACTACAAGAGAAACCAAATTGAAAATAAAGAGCCACCATCATAGATACATAGCTTTCTTTAAAAAATATTAAAAAGATTAGAAAGATTAGAAACTTAACAAAGCTAGACAGCTCTGGCTAATCACTTCTAAGAGTGCACCAGTTGAATTAATGAACTTAGACAAGAAGATTAGAGATTTTCTGCAAAGTAAAAGAAGAATTTTTGAAGAGAAAAAAAAGAAAAATATCTCTTAATTTAAAAGAAAAAAAAAACAGAAATAGAAAAGAAAAGACAGAGAACAAAACAATAATACAAAAAGAGCTAAAAGAAAAGTAGAAGAAAGGAAGAAAAAAAATCAAAATAGGATGTCACAATGTTAATAAACTAAAAACCAAAGGTTGGAAGTTAGAAAACTTGCTTGGTTGTGCAGAAAAAGAGAAAATTAAAATATTAGGAATTACTAAAACAAACCTTACAAACAGAAGAAAAATTTTTAAAATATATAGCAAATAAAAAATATATAGGTTTTTGGACAAGTGCAGTAGAAGATAAAAAGAAAGGTTCAGATATTAAAATTATGCTTTACAAATAATAAAAGAAGCATGTAGGTGCGGTTAAAAAAATAAGTGAATATTTGATAAAAATTATACTATACTTTAAGCAATTGGAGTTAGTAGTAATTGCAGTCTATATACTATCAAATAA
The DNA here is from genome assembly GCA_910591915.1 of Cetraspora pellucida. NCBI lineage: Eukaryota > Fungi > Glomeromycota > Glomeromycetes > Diversisporales > Gigasporaceae > Cetraspora > Cetraspora pellucida. The sequence goes on from CAJVQA010002056.1 coordinate 21,292, forward strand.
TAAAGTAGTAGAGAAAAACATTTAGCAAAAAATTATAGAAACAGTCACAAAGAAGAAAAAACAAATACAAATTATTGTAATAGGTGATTTTAATTATATAGTAAACAATATTTTAGACAGACAACACCCACAAACAATAAACTATAAAAGGTTGCTAATTTTCTATTAGATAAAGAATTAAGACTTTAAAGATATATATAGAGATATAAACCTAATAAGTTAACAATATATATGATTAAATAGAGAAGCAGCAACAAGAATTGATTATATATAGATATTAGAGGGATTGGCCTCAGAGTTACAAAAAGCAGAAATTGAAGAAGTAGAAGAGATTACAGAAAGTGATCACAAAATAGTAATAGTAGAAGTATAAATAAAGCATTTAGTGCAGAAAAAAGCAAGTTAGAGATTAAAAAGAAAAAACAATCAAGAGCTGTATACCTATATGACCAAGCAAGATTAGAAGACTAGAAAAATTATACACAAGGATTACAAAACTGACTAGAAAAGAAAAAAGTATTAAAAAAACATTTACAAAAAAGAACAAGATAGAGAAAGAAAGACAGAAAAAATAAATAACATATAAGATATAATAAAAGAAGCAATTATTACAGTAGCAAGTAAACATATACCAAAGAAAAAAGTATATAACACAACAACAAATAAAAGAAAAAGTTCAAGAGAACAATGACAAGAAGAAAGCATTGTTAAGCTTCAAAAATTAATAAAACATAAGAAAACAAAAAGAATCTAAACAGTAACAGAAGAAAAAAAAAGTAATATAAATGAATAGTTAAAAACATTAAACAAAAAAATTAGTGCAAAGCTACTATGATTACAAAAACAATGATCAAATATATAAATAGAAAACATAAAAAATTGAAAAAAGCTATTATTAGAAAGAAAAAAAAAAATTAAAAATGAATACAAAGAAAACAAATAGAAGAGAATATAAATAAAAAATGTGAAATAATTAAAACAGATCAGAAAAAGATAATAGTGAGTCTTCTGAATAGGCCTTATAAGAAAATATTACTAAACAGATTTATTGAACAAGTAGAAGAAAAAACAAATTTGTTAACAAGTTCAGAAGATGTCAAAATAGAAGTAGCAAAACATTACAAAAAGCAATTTAGAAAAAAAAATACAAAATTAGAAAAGATGTCAAAAGAGTGAAAAGAAATATATAAACTACAGAAAAGCATCAAAAAGAAATAATATACAGAAGTTAAAAAAGAAATCAAAAAAAAGAATAGAAAGAGATACTAAGAGAACTAAAGACAGAAACAGCTTTAGGCATATTAGATATAAGTTATATTCTAATAAAATAAGCAGAAAAGAAAACACAAGAGGTATTTAGAGGCTTTACAAACCTATGTCTAAAAGTAAAGAAGATATTGACCAAGTGAAAGATAGTACAAGTTTATCTAATATCTGAAGATGTTAAGTAGAAATATAGTCTAAACAATATATAACCAATAGCACTAATAGAAACTTTCAAAAAAGTTATAACAAAAGTAATAACAAAAAGGCTTACCAAAGTGTTTATAGAAAGAAAATACAGGGTGTGGCGACCTAGTAAAGTGAATAGGTTGTCAACTCCCAAGTGGCAGGTCTAGAGTTTAAATCCCAGTGATGGCGAAAATTTGCAATTCTTTCTGTGTTATGGCTAACTGTCTTCCGTGATTAGTTGGGATAGGATATCTGTAACCCATGTCATACCAGCCTGACTGGAAGGTCTAGGCATTTGTACAATGTTGTATGAAGGAACACAAACCAGTACCGGGCAGTGTGAACCCAAGATAAGTCCTTAGGCCATGTAAATCATGGGAACCAGGTA